>BJBW01007947.1:0-82742 GCA_004320125.1 Scolopax mira
TCCATCTCCCCTCTGTCAGTGTCAAACCCTTCCCCTTCCCCTTCCTCCTAGGGCTCCCCTCCCTGATCCAGAGTCCCTCCCCATTTTTCCTGGAGCCCCTTGAGGGACTGGAAGGCTGCCTTAAAAGAAATACCAGAAGGACCAAAATAGGGGCCTGAGAAACATCCGCTGGTTTTCACAAGGGTGCTCATCTGGATGATAAGAGCTCATTGCTGATCCATGAGCTTTTTGATGAATTTTCAGTATTTCAGGCTATTCCTGCCACTGAGCAGGTTTCATCTGGGCTTAGGTTTTACTGTGGTTTGCAGGAAGGGCACAAGGTGCTGTGATGGGGACATCCTGACACATTTGGGGGGCAAAGGAGTACAAAAGGATAGATAAGTAAATAACTGCCTGCCTGCTGAGACATGACTCTGATCTCTGCACACATAATTTTTTAGCAAGGGAAGAAAAACATGCAAGAAATATAACCAATGTGTGCAGCCATTATATTTATTCTGCAATGAGATAGTATCGTTGAATTAATCCTGTCTAACCTGAAGCAATCCAGGACGTTTGTTGGCTTCTGCAAGCTCAAGGGGTTGCAGAGGCAAATTGCTCCTCAGACACCAGAGAGTGGAGGTTTGTTCTCAGAGCAGAAGTCTACCACTGCAAACCAAAAATCTGTTTTGACCTCTGCCAAGACCCTCAGGTGCCCAGAAAAATGTTAATATTGTCAAAGTCTACCTGGGTTTTAAGAATTGCCTTATTTTGATGAGCTGTGTTTTTTCTTCAGTCTTCAATGTTGTTTTTTTTCCCACTCTCACTCTTCATTTACCACACTCAGTTGGCCGGCGACCAGAGGCACTTGGCTTAATTTGGCGAGGTGAAGGAGCCTGTGCATCCTTTTTGAGATCAGCTCTTCTTCCCTGTGATCCCATCAGACCCTGGGGTTGCTCTACTCCCTTCAAGCTGCTTTTATTTCCTGTCAATCTCTGTAAGAGCTTGACTGTGCCTCAGGTTTTACTCTAACATGAACTTTGTAGGGCTGCAACTCCCATCAGGGGTCAGGAAGGGAAACACTGCTGATGCAAACCAGGGCTTCGTGTGGGATGCTGGGTCCATAGCAGTGGCTCAGCCAGATTTGCATCCCTAAATCTGCTCTCTGGAAGCTCAAATCATCCCCTGTTTCCCAATAGCGGGACAAACCCAGAGCCTGGAACTCCTCCATGTCATGCCCTGTGGCTTCCCTACTGTGCTTACGCTCCTGTGATGAAGGTGCATGGGGAGCTTGAGCCACAAAAGTAATAGTTGTGCCATGAGCTTGTGTGATTAACCTCATTATTCCAGCCAAAGGACCTGGATCAGCCCCCAGCCAGCTTAATGGCTGCTCTGTGGATATTACCCAGCTGATACATCTTCCATGTAATCACTGCGCTGGAAGGATGAGACAGACTGATCTATGGATGTTTGCCATCGAACCAGGGTCTGTAACAGGGGCTGGGATTATTTAACACAAAACCATTCAGGGGCTGGGAAATGCTGATCAGTGGAAAACAACGATCATGTTGACTTCAGTGGGAAAAATACACAGTTTGGGAGAGCTTTTTTAAGGCACTGAAATACTTTGTAAAGCAAAACCACGTCTTTTGCCTTTGTTCTTTTGGTTCATTTTGTTTAAACTTCTATATTGCTCAGTAAGAGAAGATCATCATCTGTCACTGTGGAGATCTCCACACTTTAAGGGACCCACCCAAATGAGACATCTGTCTTAGGTCAGGTGAATCAAACCTTCATCCAGGCAAAGCTAGAAGAGGGAAGAAAGTCATCAAAAAAGGGGAAAAAAAATCAGCTCAAAGAATACATCAAAAGCATCAAGTGAAGGAATGGCCAGGTTGTGCAAAAGCTCTGCAAAGCAAGGCAGGGCTATTTGCTGAGCCTTGTATAACACACACAAAAAAATTCCTAAAATCTTCCTGTAAAATGAGGTATAGTTGAGCTGATGGAAGGGAATAATCCAGAGATACCTGCTAATTTGTTGTGACAAGCTCCCTGCTGCAATGCATTAGGTCTCCACTTAAATGCAGCACCACAGAGAGAGTGTGAATGAGCAAGAGCTGGAGAGAGGTTCCCTGTGCTCAGCTGTGACACCAGGACTCCTCAGAGAGGGGCAAAAATGACAACCAGAGTTGCTGGCACTGACCCATGGCAGGAGATAGCCTGGTTGTGTCAGTAAATACTTTGGATCCTCATTTGCTCTAAAATTGAGGGGGGGAGGTAGATGTGCGTAGTGGGTTTCCAGCTTTGATGTGTTGTGAATATTGGAGGCGAAGAAAACCAGCCAGGCAGGATCAAACCCTGGTCTAGGGGATGCTGGTGAGCTACAGCACATCACCGGGCTCTTCGGTATAACCTGGAAGCCAATAAATCTTAGTCAGGATCATACCAGCAAAAGAGCTGGTCTTAAAAAAGTAATTAGATGTGTGTGTGTGTCTCTCTCTGCCTGTATCTATCTCTGTATGTATGAACTTATTTCCCCAGCTCCACTATTTCAATAACAGCCGTTCCCTGGGGATGTAAGAGTTGGTACCAGCAGGAGAAAAAAGGTTCTCACATTGCACAGCGTGATATGTGAACTGGAAAAAAAAAAAAAGCAGGCTTTTATTCCATTGTGATTTATAGAGGTTTGCTATTGCTGTTTGTGAGGGTTTGGAGCACCACGGTGCGTTCACAAGGAAGATGCCTCACAACCAGCAGGTCATTGGAGCCAACAGATTAAGGATGGAACACCCTTCGTCTGCCTGGACTCACTGGATTCAAATGAAATGAAGACATAGGGAATGGTTCAGAGACCCCAAGAACAAGTGAAGATAGTTCCACTTCTGACAGAGATTATCTGCAAGGCACAGTCCACCCCACCTCTTGAAAGCAGACAAGGCTGTGTTTGTCCCTTTCTACCCCCCAGCAGTGTTCCCCCCAGCTGGAGGGGATGAGGATGGGACAGGTTCCCAAAGCTGTTTTCAGCATCTAAAGCCACAGCTGGCATTCCCAGGGACTGGACTCCACTCATCCTCCTCACTGCAAACCAGCACAGATCACTGGATGCCAAATATTCCCCTGATGGTGATGGGACAGTGTCAGGCTGTCACCCAAGAGGGGCTGGGGTGGAGGGACTCTTCCAGGCATCTATGGCTGCCTTGCAAAGAGTGTGGAGACCCGCTCGTCTCAGGCAGGTTGACAGCACAAGCAGTTGCTGACAGGGAATTGCTGGAGGCAAAGAGCAAATCTAAAGGATCAGATGGAGAAGGCTGAGTGGTGGCAGACGGATGGGCAGAGCGCAGGACCTGGGGGAGACAGACAGGCGAGGAGAGCCCTGTGTGGGACCAGCTGTGATAACTGCTCTGCTCCACAGGGAATTGCCTGGGGGAACCTTTGCTGGATTAAAAAATGGAGTATTTCTGTGCCTTATTGACTTGACAAAAGCATGCCATGTTGGAGGACAAGAGACAGTCCCAGGTGGTGGCAGAGAATGTGCCATCACTCTTGCCCTGGCCACCACAGTTGCCCCAGACCTCCTTGCCCTGCACAGGGTTTCCAGCCAAGTAATTTCTGATGTGCATATATGTATGGCCATCAGGTGCCACGCACTCTTTTTCCAATACTCTCCTTTAGCTTCTTGAAAAGAATGTGTCAGTTAGCTCGGTGCCAGAGCTGAGGCCAATTCATCCAGGCATGAGAGGAGAGCAGCAGGGTCTCATTCACAGCACCCTGCTGGCACCACGACCCCACAGACAGTTCAAGAATCGTAGCCCTGAGTTAAGGTGCTCTTTGTTCCTAACCCAGCTCCAGGAGGACTGAAAAGCTTTGGTTTCATTCACAGCAGACCCTCACAAACCTACAGGTTGGGATTTCTTCCCACTCAAGTCCTCTTCCAACACCAAGTCTTTCACTTCTGGATGAGGGTGAGCCGCTGAATAAGAAAGTCATTGCTGTAAAATTTTGGCTAAAAGCATTAAGTGAGGGGAATTGCAGAGTAATTTAAGTTGAAGGGATGTCTGGGGGACTTTTGGGTCACATTATATCTTGTCCTAGGGCTGGATCCTGAGACAGGCCAAGGGATGTTGCTGGGAGGGCTTGCATCTCTGCACCAAGGGTAATGTCTGGTGACCTCCAGCTCAGATGCCAACAAGTCTGGGTTCACCACCTCCATGCACATTGTGCCACCGGGGACCTGAGCAAGGAGGGTGACCCCGGTGTCCCCTGTGAAAGAGCCACCCTGCCTGCAACAGCCTGGAGACAGCCAGGATACCTTCTTCATCCAAATGGTCAATGCTGCTCCTACCACCCTTGATTCTTTCTCTCTTTCTTTCTCCTCTTTCTCTTTCTCTTTCTCTTTCTCTTATTTTACATTATAGCTCAGCTTCAAAAATCTTTGGAAACTGTATTTAGAAGCAATTTGTATCTTCAACCTTCTCTTTTTACATCAGCCTGGTCATTTGCTATTCACACTTTGCAGAGATTTAATCTCATTGTCTCCTGACAACTTCCATTTTCACTTCTGCAGGTACTGAGCTCTGGTGAGGCTCACACTTCAGTTTAAGACACATTTCTGAAAAGCTCTTTCAATTGGAGGCAGATGCCTGGCTTTGCTGCAATTTGAAAAGTATTTGCATATGAAATAAAAAAGGCTTATTTCAGGGAGAAATGCCAAAGGGCTGCAACCAGTTAGGGCCAAGTCCTGAAAATTGGGAAACTGTGAGCACCTGCACTGGGGGAGGAGGGAAGCAGGAAAAAGGTGTGTTGGGTAGGGACAATAGAGGGAAAATGAACAAGCAAGGGTGAAAAAGTGATAGATGCAGAGGGCAGAGAAAGCAGTTGCTGCAGTGTCTCTCTTCCCTTCAGTATCTTGCAGGAGAAATGTAAATTTTTCTTTATTATGGAAGGGAAAGAGATAAACTTGAGATAAAAAAAAAAGAGATAGGATGACTGTCCTATGAGCCATCATCTCTGGAGAGCCTAGGGTGCTTTTGAGGGCTTTCAAGGCTCTTGTGCTCTGCTGGCACAGTAACCAGTAACCCCTTCAAAAATCCCTTCTTTTGCACTGGGGCAAGTCCAAGATCCACCTGCATTACAGTCAGCTTTCAGCCCCCAATCCCCTGCCCCCATGCAGTGGAGAAGGCCCAAGGCTACTCTTGGTGGTGGTCTACCTACACAACCTCTTGGGTTCAGGGAGCCCACACGCACACAGACCTCAGCTATTTGAGCTTGCCTCCAACCCTGGAGATCCAGTTTTTACTATTTCCCTTGCACTGACCACAAACTTGGGACTTCCCATTTATTGTTCTTTTAAACAGCATCTTGCAAATCAAAGTCAATTGCAATAAACTGAAAAGGAACTAAAATGAAAATAGCCATGGATTCCTTGCAATCTGCTTAAGTCTCTTTGACCCCATGAAGCCACCGTTTAATTTGCTCTTTGGAGGGAGGCTGTGATCTCCTGTGGTCTAATGACTGTGCACGGCTGTGTGACTAATTGCTTTTGTCTTCTTCACTTTTTATGCCCTTTTCCAAAGCAAACTAGGTTTCTAGAGCAGAGCAGCTGCCAAATAGAAGCAGGGGGCTAAAAAGGAAGAAGTGCTGTAGTCAGAGCTCCACTGGACTAAACGTAGGAATTAATTATAAAATTCACACATATGTGTGTATGTGTGTCAGGCCCAGGACAGAGTAAAAGGGGTTGCAGAGTGAGATCCATCATCTGTAAGTTTGTCTGACAAAGTAGGCTTTGAGCCATGCACGTCAAAGCTGAATAAAAACTGACATCTTGCTGCCATTGGCCATAGCCTCATCCTCCCTGGTCCTTTCCAGGCTTTCTCCAGGTCCCTGGTTTTGAAGGGACCCTGGCTGGGTTGTCCCCTCGGTTCTACCCCCTTTACCTGCCCATGAATCTCCCTCCTGTTTACGGCTCCCTGGTCTTCCAGCTTGGGGCTGCCATGGAGTTTTGCAGGTGCCTAACGCTTCTTTCTTTCCTTGACTTTCATGGCTTCTGTTGAGCATACGAAGGCTTGCAGAATAGATAAATACCTATTATAGGTTCTATACAGAGCCTTTGTAATGATTCTACAGCCTCTGTGAAATCAATGCAATTTTCTGCAGCTTTCCAATCTGAGCACCAGTCAAATAAAGGAACGTTCTCCCTGCTGATTCCTCCAAAGTGTCAGAGTGGAGTCAGAACTGTGTCTCCTTCCCATGGGAATCTATTAACTTCTAAGGTTATGAGCAATGATCAGTTAATAATGTTCCCACTTTCTCAATATGCCACATATGCACAGAGGGGAGATAAAACCAGCACAAAGTCTTTGTTAATGCAACAGGAATATATTGGCTCTTTGTGCTGTTGTGTGTGCGAGAGCAGGAGGGCACGAGGGTCCTTAAAGAGGGATGGGGAAAGAAGCCATAAACTTTATTGGAGAGATTGTAATTGAAATTAAATTTCATTTGATGTACCACGATTAGCAATTCCAGAGTGAATGTGAGACAGGCAGAGTGAAAGTGCTCATGTGAAATGCCTTGTTCAATCACTTCTCCACATTATTAAAGCCATTTGGAGGCATCATTCCTTGTCATTGGCACAGCCTTCCCTGACCCAGGAAATGTGTGTTCTGAAGACATCATTCATGGGCCAAAAAGCTAAGTGGATGGGAACTCGTTTGCTCTTTTCTATAAAGTAAGCCCGCCTCTTGCTGGGGGTGGGGAGCTTTGCCTGAATTAAAAGCCTTGGTCTGTCTGCTGCTGGGACAAGACCTACCGAAAGCTTTGGGAAAAGAATCAGGGGAGGATTTTGAAACAGATTTTGAAAGACTGTGTGAGCAAGAATTTTAGCCATAGGTAAAGACATAGCTTAAGCCATAAGTGTAGATATTTCTTTCCCCATGGATGGGTCTGCAAGCAGACTGGAAAAGCCTCCCTCTGTGACGGCTCTAACAAGGGGACAGGGTTGCATGGTCCTAGTGGTACCATCACATACCAGAAAGTGTGGTTGGACTCCAGACCTCCAAAACAGGTTTGCTGGGGGCTTCAGCCAGCCCTGACAGTCCTTAGTGTCCTACTGTGTCCATGCCATCTTCTAAAAGGTTGAAATGCAACTGGGCATGAAGAAGAGGCCAACCTGGGAGTTTGTAGGGGCAGTTTAGCAGACTTGTACCCTACAAGTCCCCTGAGCTGTCTCTTGTGACCCATTTGGTTGTGATTCCAGAGTTATTTTCCATGGTGGTGGTGGTGCTTCCTCCTCATCCCATTCCTCACCCCCAGTCCCATACGAGGGTCCCAGTTGTGCTAGAGGTGCCATTTCTGTGTCTGCTTAGCTGAATGGATGGGGGAACCAACTGAAGGTTTGAGTTACCTCCTTCTCTCATCTTCTTCCATGTACAGTTCTGCCAGCACGAGTGCAGGAGAGGTGTCCTTAGAGGCTCTGCCTTATCAGTTTCCAGGACCCGTGCAGGTTTCACTGAATTAAGTTGTCTGAAAGCAGAGCAGCAGCGTCTGTTTATTGGTTTATTATACAAATGAAGTTTCTTAGAGGCCAAAGGGTTTTCACCACACCAAACTTGCAGCAATGCAGCACTAAAACAATCATTTTGAATCCTGAGAGAATGAACTCTTAAATAATTCAGTCAGGGAGAAAAACAATTCCAGGATGTTTATGAGATGGATGAAGGGATTTTAATTAGTCGTCAAGGTATCATTTAAACTGCACGGCACTCCGGAAGGGGGTATATTAGTTCCTTTGTGAAGTTTTATGCTGTTTCTAGCATGTATCTGATGAACTTGCTTTCACTGCAAGAGTGGCATGTATCTTTGATTAACCGTGTTGAGTCCTCAGGAGGAGGAGAGGCTGTCAGGTGGTTGCGGTGCAGCGGGCAGCGCCGGGGAAGCGGTGCGTGGAGAGAAGTGATGTTTTTCCTCAAAACAGCAGGAGGCTGGTGCTGTCTGGCAGCTGTCCTGGGTAGAGGCTCCAAAGAAGTGGAGAGAAATACCCTCCGGAGCAGCGGGGAACACAGCTGCAGTGGCTACAACGAACTAAATCAACGTTTGACTCAGCCCTGCTCAAGGAGGCCTCCGATTTCCAGGTATTTTAAACCTGGCCCCACTTTTACTTTTCATTAATGGAGGAAAAAGGTAAAGTCGTGCCTGAGTCATATCATCCACCAGTGCCGGGGATGGCGTAATCCTCTGGTGCCTTCGGACCCGCAGACACCCCCGTTCATTCCTGCACTGAGTCATCCCCCCCAATACCATTTACTCAGCACATTCTCCCACTCAGGCTGAGTCACCCAAAGCTGTCCGTGTGTCCCCCACCACTCACTCGGCAGGAGATAACCTGGCGCATCTATTCTTTGAGTATAAAACCTGGGAATAACCCCATATTGCAGAGAAGAGGAAGATCAAGGCAGAAGTTGGGTTCCTCCTGCTCTTTAGAGTTTCTGGAGTAGGTGCACACATCTATGTCCAGCTCTCCATACTTGGACCACTGCAGCACAGGTTAGTGGCCCAATATCACACTCCTGCTGGCCGGAAAGAAAAAAAAAATCACAACCTCTTTGTGTTTAATGTTTTTCCCGATTTTCTGCAGAAAGCATGAATTCGGACAAAGACCATGTATTGAGAACTTTGCCTTTCTGCTGGACAAACTCTATCTCCCGGGCTGCTCCAACCACAGGCTCATTCCCGTGGCTGAGCCCATGATTTCCAGCCCCACTGCTGCTGCAGAGCCAGTTACAGGCAGGTGGGATTGCAAAGTCTGTTTTCACATAGCTCTTGAGCCTGATCATTTCTTGCTGGACATAGCCCCTTTGCTAGAAAGGCACCCAGCTTTGCTCTAGAAACAACAGAAGGATGGCTAGTGCCATGTTGCATGAATTAGTCATGCTCTGTGCAGGGGAAAAAACCATGTGCCTCATTTCCACTGCAAAGCTGCCCTGGTTCAGATCCTCACCACTGATTCCTTCTCCTCTGCATTCAAGAGCACTTGAGTACCTTGTATTTTCTCTGCAGGGAGGCACTTATTCACTGTGATCAAATCACCTCTCAATCAGGCTTTTTTTTTTTTTCTTTTTGATCAGCTAAACAGATTGAGCTTTTCTAATTTCCCACAGCATGGCATTTTCTCTAGGTCTCAAATCATGTCCGGTCCCTGCTCTCAGTCCCTTCTGATTTTTCACCTTCTCTTAAAGACCACAAGAGCTGGCAACACCTGAGCTCTCCACGTAGGCAGAGCCAGGGAGGCACATTTATTTGTTGGGCATTTCTGGCTCTAGTGAAGGTAGGTATTGCCTTCAGCCCTTTCAGCAAGGCTGGTTTTTGGTGCTGGTTCAACCCCGCCCCCCATGGGTTCTCCTTTGCAGCAGAGCTTTGTTTCTGCGGAAAGATGAGGGCAAGGAAGAGGTATAAACAGATGGATTAGAGGCTTATTGTACAGGAGACTTGTAATCACTGGCCTGTCTTCTCTTCTTTGCTATTCACCAATTTATCAAGATTTGCACATGAATTTATTGAGTGTGATTTTCCATCTCCTTCAACGATGATAATGAAGCAGGAGAGAAGCATCTGGTTGCAGTTCTGCAGCACTCCACCAGAAACATCCCACCCAAAGGTGATCTCCTCCTGGCAGCTCTTTATACATCTGCTTCATTAGTACTGGCAAGCCAGGCTTTGTCAGGAAAGGCAATATCTTTTTTCAGTCCAGTTAGGCAAAGTAATTTTCAAGCTCAGTGTTCATATTTTAACCAGTACTAAGCCAAAGGCCTTGCAGAAATCAAAATCTACTGTGTTAGAGCAGATATTTTTATCAACCATAAGTGGGAGACTGAAAATCCACTTGACCAGAGGCAGCCTCAATCAATCAATGTCAAGACTTCCCAGCCTTTAGTTTCCAATTAATTGAATCCCATGACCAACTTTCCCATTATTTTGCCATTGACCAGCATCTGTTTAGCAAACGCGTTGTGGTCTGGGACATCCTGCTTGTCTTTCTGCATAATGGTCCATTGACTTCTGCAAGTCCCCCCATAAGAAAGATTTCTTACTCAATAGTATTTAGTATCAGTGTGCTAAAGAACTCCTTGAATGGCTTTTTAAGGCTCCTCAATAAAAACTATTTCAGATTATCAATTTGAAATTATATATAGTGTTCTTCCTATCAGTGTTGCTTAACAACATCCTTAGTTACTAATGGACCAAAAAGTATTTTATTTCTCTCATGTCATGCAACCATATTTTTCTGCTCCTTCACAAATATTAAAAATAAATATTATTGGAGATCTTGTCAAGACTGCTAGTATTTGCTCTTTGGAGATGTACAGAGGAATGAAGCCTAATCAAAGGACGAGTCTGGAAATAACTCAGTTAATGTTCTTAAGGAAAAAAATGACCAGTGTTTTTGTGAGAGAGGGAGCTATTTCTTAAAAGGCTTTAAAAGAAGAACCAAAGGCAACCTCTGACTCTTGTTCTGGAAATAATACAATTACACAGAGCACATTAAAGTCCCAAGTGATCATTTACAGCACATGATGTGAGAAACTGAAGCCTCCAGGAAAGTCTAAATGAAAAGGAAGAAGGAAAGAGAGGTGACGGAGTAACTGTCACTCATTTCTGTTGGGGGACATCACACATCTCAGGCACCTATCAGCTCTGCTCCCTTCCCAGCACACACCTGAAGTGGTGGAAGGGGTGAGTGTTCCTCATACTCAAGGCTGCCAAAATAATTCCTGTGCCCTGGATAGTGAAACCTTCCAGAAGAAAAGTGTTTTGAAATATGTTTCTGCAGACACCTCTGAGGTTTCTTCCCTGCCTCTGTTGCTGACTAGAGTCAGATTTAAGGGCTAGGGGTGTGAGTACAGCTACACTTCTGGTGCTCCTGGGCATCTCAGTGTCCCTCGGTGGAATTGCTTTGCTGAGGGTCAGCAGGGGTGAATGGACCCCTGTGCTGTAGTGGATACACAGCTGAAAAACTGGAAAAATCTTATTCTCTTATCTTTCTATTGATAGGGTCTTCATGGTCAACAAAACAGAAACTGGCAGGAGAAAATACAAATCCATCCTTCCTACCTTGCCCTTCCACTGCCTTTCTCTCCCCTCCACCCCCTTGCTGACATCCCATCTCCTTGTCCTCCGCAGTGAAGGCTCACTCTCCTCACCCTCCCCACCTCTCCATCCTGAGACAACACTTCTGTAGCAATCCCTTGCCTAGAAGCCCACTTGAAAGGCAGGGGGATGAAGGGTTTCTGAAGCAGGATGGGAGCCAGGGGGGAGAGCAGGGGTCATTTCACAGACCATGGATTCAAGTGCATTAAGTGAGGGTGAGGGGTGAGTGCCATCTGGGCTCTATGGAAGGGAGTAGGGTAGACACTTGGCCCCTTTGTAATAACAAATACACATACTGACATAGGAATAAAACAGCTCCAAATTAAAACTGAATTTCACAAAGAATTGCATTGTGAAATTTAGGGGCAGGAATGGCTCAGGTGTTTCAGTCCAGCTCTGCAACTTCTGACTGATTTCCAGGTTTAAGGGAAAAAAGACTTTCCTCTTCCTGTCAGCTACCTGCAAATGTAGTTATGGGAAGCAAAATGCTCTTTAGAAACCGTGGGTGGTGGGTGCAGGCTTGCATTAACCCTGCTAGCCTGGAGCTGAGAGCCCCAAGCCTCAAGTGTCTCTCTGTCATCGCTGCCTTTCTTGTAAGGCTGCTCTGATGTGTCAGGCTGCAGCACTGAGAACAGACAATAAAATGAAATCTGTGTTTCTTCCATTCATCAATCTCCATGGTCCCATCAAAACCTGATCAAAGATGGTGCTGGAAATCCAGTACAGTTTGAAGGAGGGGGGAGTTATCCTTTGTGCTTGCAGTTTAGCTTGAAATCTTTACTTTTCCTGGCTTAGAAAATGAAGAAGCAACTTGAAAAGACACCAAAAGTCAATTATAATTTTAAAAATACTGTGACTTAAATCAGTCATCTCAATTTGATGGAGAGGGTGGAGAGGGGAATGATGAATCCTGATTTCTCAGTCTGGTGGGGGAAGGGCCCTCAGGGCGGGGGGGCCCTTCCCCAAGGGGGAAGGGAAGGTTTAAGAAAACCAAAATGAGACAAGAAGTAAGTTGCATCTTTGTCAGATGCCAAGCTCAGCATTGATAGAGGTTGCCTAAAATAAGTGCATTGAGTTCAGTTGCCCAAACACACATGGCTATTGCTGTCTGAGGTACCAAGAAGCTATCTGCGAGGTCTCTGGGGCCAGAAAATACAATCTAGGACCAGTGGAAATATCACACTAAGAGCCAGATGAAGACTGAGGAGTATCTTGTGGCATCTAAACACAGAGCTAGGCACCTCCATGTAGGCAACCACCACAAGCCTGCATGGCTGGTGAGCTGCCTTACTCCTCTTGCTCTATTCACTGCCTTCCTGCATCTGAAGGTGAGACACCAACCCCATGTGTTGACAGATGTGCAGGCACCTCACACCACCTTCCAGCATTGAACCTGCAATGGACGTACCCTCTGAAGGAGGCTGCCAGAGGAGAGAAATCACCAGGAGAAACAAATGGACAAAAATCCCTGGGTTTGTGTTTGGCAGCCAAGATGAGGAGGGTGACTCAGCCCTCCCAGCTTTCAAGTGCCTAAATTTGTGACATGCGCAAATGCTTCAAAACACGATGGGATGCAGGTCCTGTTCCTGAGTGCACTTCTCATATTTATTCCAATACGTGGAGGCAACTCTGAACGCTGCAGAGCTGCTGAAAGCTGTGCTGCTGAATGTGCCATGAAAGTCAGGGTGGGTTTTGCAGTGGAATAAATAGCACTTCAATGGCTGTTTCTCATCTGGGCTGTCACAGGCCTTTGCCAGCCTAATTGGGATGGGATGTACTTTCTTCCACTGATGTATTGTTTGAGCTGTGGCTGTGGCAGTGGTCTGGCAGCTGGGGGAAGTGCCAGACATCATGCAAATTGGCAAGGTGGAAATGATAAAATTGTTGTTCTGGCAGAACTGAACCTGAAATTGAGGTCTGGAGCAAAGGGATGAGGTACTCTCTGCTTGGAGAACAGATAGTGCTCTTCAGCTGATGAGCTCCAAGCATTTGACAATGCTACTCCTCACTGTAAGAAAACCCCTGTTGCCTCATCTTTTCCCCTAAATCAGTCATTTGCAGGTAAAAGAAGCTGAAAAGATGTCCTGCTTGGCAAATTAATCTTATCGAACATACTTGTCCTCCTAAATGAAAGCCTCATTCCACACAACACAAGGCTGCAGTCCCAATACAGAAGGGCTTCTCTCTCCTCACCTCATCCACCCCACCATGGGAGAAATTGTGTTGTGGCCATGAGGAGAGGTCAAAGTAGATATAGGAAGCTGCTAAAAGAAAGCATAGTCTAAATTAGGCAGACAAAGTGTGGGAAGGGGTAACTTTTCCTGCCTCTCATAAGGAGGAAGGGTTCAGTAAATGACATTGCTTTGGGCAAGTCATTATACCTCTGAGCTATGCCTTTCCAGCCCCTGCATGATGCTCCAGAGGTGCTTCTGGTTTTTAGAAATTTCCTTGTCCCTAATGCTCTGCAACCCAGGAACCTCAAACACCAGGTGAACCATGGTGTAAGACTCCAGTTCATCCAGGGATTCACCCCTTCTCCAAAGCTCTCTGTGGAAAAGATCAGTGGGTTGCCCTCTGGGTTGTCTCTCTGCTCCTGGTGCTACATCCCTGAGATTTTCAAAGGTGTCTTCATGGCCCCCCCCCAGCAGCTTGTTCTTGTGACTGGAACAAATACCCTGGCTCCTTTTGGCAAAGCTGTGCAATGGTCTGAGAAAATGTTTGCTGTAGCTGTGCAACTGGAATAACAAGGGCACTGAGAATGAGTAATGAGCAATTAGATACTAGATTAGCAAACAACAGGACTGTAGACTGTCAGAGGAATAACACAGGTCTCTGGAAAACCCTGTGCTATTGTGTGGAGAAGGATGTGGACACTGGGAAATGTCCAAATGTAGCATTTGAGGAGGATTAGTATGAATTCAATGCAAGCCTTATTGCTTGTGCATTTGATGAACCCATTATTAAGCAGACACTTGACAGAAGATCACCAGCTTGGTACTAGCTCCGAGGGACAGGCTTCATGTACACAAGATACAAGTTTCATATATGTTCTTGGATAGCTTACACTGCCCCACTGGTATCAGCTGGTGGCAGAAGAAGGTTCCACTTGCTATTTGTTACCTGACAGAGAAACCCAACCGATGGATCTGCTGTGGTGCTGGTTGTATGTCCGGCATGGGCAGCTGTGAGCTAGAAACAGCGTGATCTGTGGTCTTCCATTGTGAGATCACAGAATCATAGAATTGTCTGGGTTGGAAGAGACCTTTAAGATCATCTAGACCAACCATCAACCGAATTCTGATAAAACACATCACTAAACCATGTCTCTAAGCAGTATATCTACCCATCTTTTAAACACCTCCAGGGATGGTGCCTCAACCCCTCATCTGGGCAGCCCTTTCCAAGGCTTAATAAAACCCTTTCAGTGTCAAAATTTTTCCCAAAACCCCAATCTTGTTTAGCTTTCGCCCTTGATTCTAATGCTGGTCTTTTACACTACTGTCCCCAAATTAAAAATAATAATAATAATAAAAAAATTGTGCTTGTGGTGACTTTCAGCATCGATCTAAACCTGGGCAAAAAATCAGAGGATACATGGCAGCTCTTGTTTATTGAGCTCTGAGCAAGAGCCCTTTTTGCCTTGGAGTGGGCAGAAGAAATAAAACAAGGGCAATAAATATTTGTTCTTTGCCTGCAAAGGAATTTCCCTGTAAGCCTCACCAGTCTCCAAAAATATCTTGACATGTTATTTTCTCCTTTCTCCTATTGATTTTTGAAGCTGTCACTGTGACAGGCAGTGGAAAGTGCTCTGCAAACATCCCTCTCAACAGGGAAAGCTTTCAGCTGCCTCTTAATTTTTTGTTTAATTTTTGTTTTTGTACTTTTGCTGTCTTTTCAGTACCATTTCTTCAGTTCAGGAGAGGGATCATTTGTTTCAAGTCTGACCAAGTCACTGACTATCTGATTTTCTCATTATTGTGTGTTTCATAATTCCTGCCTCATATTATTCTGGAAGCAGTTTTCAATCTGAGGATTAGGTGCTGAAAGCTAATAACGGACTGGTTAAATTAATTATTCTCCTTTGTAAGGAAAATAAATACGTGAATAAAGATAAGCAACTGTGCTACTAAAGCACACAAAATACTAGAGTCTGTCTGAAAGCGAGATAGATCTTTTTGTGAGCTACTCAAATGGTCTGTGGACACAGCTCCTCAGATGGATTTGTAGCACAGCTCCTCCTTCACACCATAAGCAGAGAGTGTTTCCTGTACCTTAGTTAGCCACCTGAAACTGGTGGAATATATTTCCACCTTGAGAAATGGATGCCTCAATTTCAGTTCAGGCATCACTGGCAGACTGATTCTTGTTTTTACCTTTTGGCACTGAAAAGGTGCTTGATGCCTCTAAGTCCGGATATTCTGAAGAGTTTCAGAGATGGGTCAGATCTGGGGCATTTCACTTCATCCCCAGGAGATATCTCCTCCAGAATGACAGGCTTTGGATGCGAGATGTGAGGAGCAGGGCAAAGAGGAGGGAGGAGGCTGGGTGGTGGGACTCTGAGATGCCTGTCTCTGAGAGCAGCTTTGCAATGGAATTACCCACAAATTGCAGTGCATGGTCTCGGGCAGCATGGATGTGATGTCCTGGTTCCAGCCCACATACTCGGTCCTGGTCTCAGCCCAAGAGCAAGTCTTGGAGGGTTAGAGAGGGGATACCAGCAAAAATGTTACTGCCAGCAGAAGATGCCTATTGCTTGCAAATAAACCCAGGCAGATGGCCTGCTGAATTTCAGTCCTTAATTAAAAGTGCTTTATTCTCTCAGCTAATTATAGAATAATTCCTGCTGTGGGAGGGGCTTCTTTGGCATGGAGAGGGTGGTAAGGAACATCTCAGTCCGCCTCCTTGTCAGACGGCTCAGCCCTTCATTCTGCTGCCTTAGAGATAGAGATACCCCTGGCTGTTTGCTACGAAGTGGACCCTGTGAAGGGAAAGGAAAGAAAGATCAAGAACTCTCAGACAGCCCTAGCTGGATGAAATAGGATCTCAATGCCATGTCTGTCAGCATGGGTAGCCCAGGGAGCTTCCACCTAAAGCTAGACCCCAAACTGGGTTGTGACTATTACTGAAAGCTCTGCTAAACCAGATACATTTCTTTCAAGTGAAAACAAAATGGTTTTGGGTAATGTTTGAGATGACTAGGAGAGGTTTGCGATTCTTTTCTTCAGGGTTTGCATTTTAATCTAACTTCAGCCTGCCCACCTCACTGCATGAGACCCTATGTGTATGCTGTGCTGAGGAGAAAGCTCCATACACAGATGGTAAGTTATGTGAAAAAGGACCATTTGTTCAAAGTGTGAAAGTTTAACAGCTTGGGCAACACCAAGCCCTTGCAGACACCAGGATCCTGGTCTGGCCTTGCTGTCCCAGCAGCTCTCACCCCAATAAAACAGCCTCTGCCAGTGCAAAGTGTGTCCTGCCTCCCAAAGCCATCATCCATCATTTTGATGGCTCTGCTAAATGGCAAAAGATACAGCAGGCTTGTGCCCTCCTTCCTCATCTCTCTCCCGTGACCCTTCCTAAATTGAAAGGCAGCGAGGTTTGCCCTGTCCCCCTCCCACCCCTTGATGAACAATAATTCTCCCAAACAGTCTGTGTGATTTCCCCAACTCCTGGGATTTATTGTCCCATCTCTGGCCTCACCTTGTAATTAGAGAAAGAGAAAAAACTGATGCCTACAATGTTGTGCTCGACCCCTACTGAGGGGCTGGGGCTGGGCCTGGCCTCATCAGGGCAGGAGTTGGTCTTATCAGCGAGCAGGGCTGTGTCTTTCAGAGAGGGCTTGGGGGATGGAAATGCTGCTGATCTCTATCTGCCTGGCATGTCTTGCTCTCTTTCTCCAAAGTCAATGCGAGGGATCTTTTTCAGCCCCTCTCTGGGTTAAGAGAGGTGTGTGTGTGGAAGGGGGGGAAGGATGGAAAAATACTCAGCAGACGAGAAAATTTTCATGCTATTTTTCCTGCCTGCAGCTTCTATAAATAGGTTTAATTAGAACATGAAAGGCACCTCAGGATTACGCTGTGAGATTTGTTTCCTTAGCCTTGTAACTAAAGCCCTGTGGTTTCCGTAATGCTGCCTTCCCTTCGTTAGCCTCCCAGCCAATACCTGCCTATGGAAGCTGCTGAATTGCTGTCCTGGGTCAGTGCACCACGTGAGCTCAGGCAAGTCAGAGGCTCTGCCTTAAATGCTCTCTAATTATCTCAAGCTGAGGTTATGGAGGAAGCAGTTTGGCACCTGTGAATCGGATTCTTGGGAGAGATCCCCTTGAAATGAGCTTCTTTGCCTGAGACTGGAAAGTTTTGTCTTTTGCTCCCCACAGCCCTTTGTGATGGAGGAAGATTAACTCCTTCTTGTTTACCTGAAAAAGGACTGAGCCATTTCTGAAGGGAATGTCAAAGCAGCCAGGTTCGTTTCATCTGCCAGGCTGGCTTGGTTTGCCCCTTTGTATTTGAATTATCCTGGAAAAGGGCCGTGGCCATGCAGCTCACAGGTACAATTTGGAGGGGACCTATGTCTGTCCAGGTGGATTTCTGTTCTGCAGGATCATAGAATCTTAGAATCATAGAATCATCTTGGTTGGAAGAGACCTTCAAGATCATCTAGTCCAACCATCAGCCTAACTCTGACCAAAAAAAAAAAAAAAAGCAAAAAGGCAAAAAACCCAACAAACCCCATCACTAAACCATGTCCCCCAGCACCGTGTCAACCCAGCAAGGATACTTGCTGGGGGTCCTGGAGACCTAAAGGTGGGTGCTTCTGTGCAGAATGACCAATTATAATCATTTTATAAGTGTTAAATATCAGCAATGCTTTCTGTCCTGTGACTCTCCATCATCAGTCTGAGGCTAAAGAGCACAGTGCCTGCAGGAGGGGCACGGCATGGCCGGGGTCTGAGCTTCCTGCTGAGACACGTACTGCATAGACCATGCTGGTCACCATGAAATAGGGTGCTCTCTCTGGTTCTGCCTTTGGAAAAAGTCTTATTACTTGCTCCAGCACCAGGGCTGTAGCTGGATATTAGACCTAAAAGGGCAGGGCTTCTGAACCACAGCCATGTGATTATATGGGATGCTTGAGGAAGACAAACACAGTTCTCAATGTCCAAGAAAGCCTTCAGAGAAAACAGGTGTTTGAATTTAAAACTGAATTATATGGGGTTTTTTCCCCCTTTTTGTTTTCAAGCTACAAATGGATCAAAATAGCAAGCCTTTCTGCAGGGCACTTTTATGACACAGGCTGGTGTTGCACATATTACCAAGGAACCTTAAGAATCTTGAGGATAGCTTTCTACCCGGAGCCTTTCTCAATTATCGTCATCAAAACAGAGAGCAGTACAGGAGGAAGGCAGAAGGCGCATCTGGGGCTGCTCTTTCCTTTGTGGAGATACACTTAACAAAGCTTTTTGTAGAGGGGACGAGCTCACACCTGCATTTCTTTTACTCCCCACCATTTTCTATATAGGCAAGTTCTCTGACAAAACTGCTGCTGCAGCTTTTTCTCCTCTCTCCTAGGATTATTTTTTTTTTATTGTCATTATTATTAAGGGCACAACCAGATTTATTTTCTGTAAAACAAGCCATGTTATTGTCAAGACAGATTTAAAGGTCTGGATTAGGAAGGGGCATTAAAATACATTTTGTATGAAAATGAAATATCATGAGCGGTTTTTTGGCAGACCTAGTGTCTTTCAGGGTTATTCTTTGGGAATAGCAATTCCAGGCAGGGATTCTGGAAAAAGTACAGTGCAGTGATATAATGAGAGGCTGTATCAGGATGGATATGCATGAGCTGGGCAGATTAATTTTTAATGAATAGTGAAGTCTGCTATCCCCTAATCATTGAGTGCCTGGGATTTGCAAAGTGGCTAATTTTAAAGTATTTTGTATGGAATTATTCATGCATTAAAACATACATGACTCTCTTGCAGTCTAAGTCACTGAAATGGAATTAAACTCAATGAAATTTAGTCATCAAAATGTCAGGCGTCGGGTGCAGACGAGACAGCGGCAACGGGGTGAGGGTGTTGCCCTTCTGAAAGGGCTCCATGGAGCTGGAGAAGATGGGCTTTGGGCACAGAGACTTCCTGCAGGGCAGGGATGGCCTCATCCCGAAGGGTTTTTTGGGAACCCAGAGCGGAACTGAACCCTTGTTGGGCTTTTCAAAGCGAGGAGGAGCTGGCAGTAAGTAACGGGGCCAGCAAGAGATGCAGGGCAGGAAAATCACTAAGACACACGAAAACACATCAAAACACAGCCCAAGGTACCAGTATTGGGGCAGGAAAAGGGCTGGGTCAAAACCAGTGGCCTCGCTTGAGTGACACCACTGTCATCCTCTTTATTTTTGTTTGTATTTTGCCTAGAATGGTTACTTAAAACGTACTTGTTGATCCAGAGTATAATGAGACTTTATTTTGGCTCGAACAAGTGTTTTTTGGACCTCAGCTCAGACAATTCTTTTGACACGTCTTCTAGTCTTTTCCGCACTGGTTTCTGATAAAAGAAGAGTGTTCCAAAGAAAATGTCATTTTCTCTTGGAGAATGATTTTTTAATTGGGGGGTGGGGAGGAAAGATTTTGTTCCCTGGCATCTTTAAAAGGTTTCCATTCTCTCCCTGTTAGAAAACAGTTTGTGGAAGTTAATTCACCTTCTTGAAAGCCATTGTTTGACCCAAGCTTGTGTTCTGTGCAAAGAGTGCGAGTCAGAGGAGAATGATTCTTCCTCACTGCACAATCTACAAAGGCAGTAAGCTCATTGACTTAATAAGAGAAGATAAAAGAAACCAAATAAAAAGTGTTTACAGCTATTTAAATGCTACTAATTATTCCAAAGAAGAGAGAGAAAAAAATATGGCAATAAATGTCTGGGAAAGGCAGAGAAGGGAAGGGCAGAACAGGCTGAAGATACATTTTCTTCTTGTGTGCCTGCACGGTTCCTCATATAAAGCATCTGTGTTACCAGTACGAACAATAATGATGGTACTGGCTCATTAGGAAGATACAGTAGGTAAACACTGCAGGCAGGAAGGAGAAAGTTGCACCTACAGTTGTAGATGTGACCCTGGAAGCAAAATGTTAATAACAAAGGAGGAAAACAAAGCACGTGTGCACATGTATCTGCAGCCTCAAGATTTGCGTGAAAGCACTGGGAGCGTTTTATTTTGGGCATTTTTGGAATGAAATGTTGACTCAGAAATCAATTTATCCTTTCTCTGGATAAATTAAAACAAAAGATGTGCCTGAAAATGAGATTTTCTCACCACAGTTTGAGAAGAACACTTTACTCCTTTTTCTTTTCCTTTTTCTCTTTTTCTTTTTCTTTTTCTTTTTCTTTGTTGGTTTTGTTGTGGACAGAACAAGGATTTGACACTGGACCTGCCCAAAGGTTATTTATTCTTTCCTCATCTTTTTTATTTAATCCATGAAAAGAAAGATCCATTATATTCACAGCAATTATTCTAAGTACAGCTAGAGAAAGCCATGTTAAGTCCCAATTTGAATATTAAATATAATTAAAAGACTTTTCTACATTGTGAATTGTTCTCTTATCTGCCTACCCATAAATGTCAATGTATTAATGGTCACAATTTGTCTCAGAGGTAGGAAATAAACTTTTCCTCCCATTGCCGTTTTTAAGCAATGGGAAAACAAACACAGCAGGTCATGCCCATATGACCATGCAAAAAATTTCCCAATACAGTTTTGTTTCAGCTTCAATGGAATAGCCAATCCTTTCTTGCCAATTGCTCTTGAATATACTCTTTAAACCAAGAAATATTATCTAGAGGCAGAAACAGGCAGGGGTATGTACGAAAAGTCTTAATTAATTAAACTACAAGCCAGAAGAAAATTGGAGAAATTAATAACTCAGAGTGTAATATGAAGCTTTTTCTTTTTCATTGACAGCTGGAGAGATGTAGAAGCAGGAACGTGATGGCTTGTAATGACATGAAGAAAAGGTTAAAGTGAGTGTTTGTTCTCAAGTCCTTGTGTTTGACGAAGGCTTTTGAAAACACTGACAACCCTCTCATCAAGAGTCTCCACCTCTGAGGACGCTTGCTCACTGTGATTAATTTCTGTGGGCTTTGAGAATCATTATCAGTCTAATAGCCTTTAGTTACTTACTTCTTTGATTTGATTTGAAGCATGTCTCTGGCTCTGTGTACACGCTAATAGAAAAGCAGTTGCCCAAAGGGATGGAACCACCACACACACATTGAACTGTTGCAACTTGGTGAAAGAAACATGCATGACATGGGAAATAAAAGTATTAAAGACCAAAAGTTACGGACCAAAAAAAGGAAAAGAGAGAAAAAAAAAAAAAATAGGAAAGTGCAATTTTTCGCTCCCTTGGCAAGACAAAAGATGTTTTAGGGACAATTGAAAATCAATGTCCTTGGAGGAAAATAGGGCAAAATACACAAATGTTAGACTTGAACATTGCTGTGAACCAGGCAGGGGACTGTGAAACCTGCATTTTTGTCTTGTGTGACATTTCTGAAGTTGCCAGGTAAATAAAAGGCAGCTTTCCTTGGCTTTCCAAAGGAGTTTCTTCTTAATTTACACCACTGGGTAGAAGTCCCCCACAGGTTTAATTTTTCAGCTGAAAATAAGGATTCAAAGAAACTAGAATGTGTCCCTGAATGGACCAATTTTGTAAAGAAAGAGATAGAAGTGGGAATGAAAGTCTTTTCTTCTGCTTTTGTAAAACTCAGGTGAAGAACCGAATGGCTGCCGCTCGAATGGACCTGGTTGTCCATGCCACAGTGAAGCATTTCAAGGTTTGTCAATACCCATCACACTTTGCAGAGGCTTTGTTTAGTGAGAAATTTCAACTTATCCTCAGTGCCAGAAGATTACAAGATGTATTACTAGATGTGTGAGCTGGAGAGCTTTTCTGATGGTTGTGGGGGTCCAGGAGAGCTGGACATCAAGGGAGGATGGACGTGCGGTGGGAAGAAGCACAGTGAGAAGAAGCACGTGCCTCCAGCAAGGTAGAAACTCCTCCACTGGCATCTCCATGTGGCTGGCACAGCCCAGCTGCCCTTTTTTCCCACCTGCCAGAGCTTTCCCCAGGAAGACATTTGGTTCTGCTGTGTCTCGGTGCTGCTGTTCACCTGGCAGCAACAACAAAATCACTGGGTTAATTAAACACACAAGAACATAATTGCAATTAAACCCAAACAAACTGCTGAATCAGAATAGCAAATGGCCCAGAGACTGGGGGGAAGGCTGGTTTGGTTATTCTTTTTTTTTTTTATCATAAGGGCTGATGAGGCACAGAGTGACCGAGCAAAGGCTGCAACTTAAGATGTGCCACTGGCAAGAACATTTAGCCTGATGATAAAAGATAAAGCCTGGACTGGGAACAGCCTGGTTGCTTGAGCCAATTTAGGTTGGTTTCACTTGAGGGAAATGCCAGGAATCTGCATTCAGCAAACATCTTTGCAGCCTGGAAACCAGGCTGGGTCCAGCCCTACCAGTCCACTCCCAGCTCCCTGTTCCAGTGCTGCAAACCCATGGAACAGTGTGATGGCCAAAATATCCCCTTGTCCCTCACTAAAATCCATCCACACCAAGGATGGTTTCCAAACAATCTGCAAGCAGCACATGTGATTTGCTCAACGGGGTCCCTGTTGTTCAAGGAAAAACTCGAGGACACATTAGGGACCACCAGGAAATGCACCTATGGGTCACTACTGCTGCTGTGTCTGGACAGAAATGCTCCACAGAGTCCACGGAGGAGGTTTTTGCACTTTCCCACCTCCACTACACGATTTCTACAATACTTCCTTGCAGCAAACCCATCTATCACGCCTGCTGTAGGGTTGGTTTCTGTTGAGCTGCTTCAGTGTATCCCATAAAGTTGAGAGAAGGCAGTGAGTTATAAGGTCCCCGATAGTAGGACTCGGCAAGCGGGTTGCTGTTAATCTTCCCTTTGCTACTCAGTTTTTGTTCAGCTTGTAATAAATCTCTGCGCCCTTCGCTGTTGAAACTGCTGCCTTGCTACTGAAAAAGGAGGAAAAAATTAAAAAGCCGGAGATAACCATGTGCAGGAATAAAATATGGGTTTTGTGCCTTGGCCTGGGCGACGCTTTTGCTTATCGAGGTCTGAGCTTTAGCATGATTGCCTGGTGTTAAATGTAATGCTGGTCTACAACAGATTGGAAAAGGTGCTGGATCAATGCAGGAAATGGGGCACCCGGCGCTATGTGATTTCTTATCCCAGGGCTGAATGGGCAGTTGGAGACCTGAGGTGATGTTGCTTCCATTTCTGGAGTAATAGCTGGCTGGGAATCTGCTGATGAAAGTCTTTTTCCCCAAACGCCACCTCTGTGGATTTACAGCTACTGGTGGGAAAAGGTCATATTTATAATAAAAGCTGGGGGAAAAAAAAAAAAGAAATTCTGAGGCTATCTACTATTTGCTTTGATATGATCAAAATAATAATTTCCATTATGGCTGGAAGTTGCTTTCAGTCTGGGAATTAATATAAATGCAGAAGTGTGAAATATTAAAAAATAATGATGAAAGAACACAGCACTTGCTAGCACTCAAATTTCTGCACTTTTATGAAGGTTCTTCATTTGTAAAAGATTTTGGACTTTTGACTATTCACCTCCAGCTAAAGCACGGAAAAAAAAAATTAAAAAAAAGAAAATTCAGAGAAAAATCACTTGAGAACTCTGGAAATGTATGACACGTAGAAGAAAAGGGTCAGATCTTCTGATGATGTGAAAAGTCCCATCTTAGTGACAGTTCCGACCATGCCAGCATCCCTCCCCGGTCCCCAGTCCCTCTGCTCACAAGCTGCTGAGTTTCATTTCCTCTGGCTCAACAAATCCCTAATCCCAGAGCTGATTTCATGGTCAGGGGTTTACTTAATGTCTAGTCCTGATTCCTGTTGACAGCAAGATAGCTTTATATTACTTGTCAGGCTAGAGAGCATTGAGAAGGGTGCAAATTTATATTAGCTTCCAGGCAGGAGCTGTGTATGATTGCCTTTGTGTCACTGAGAATTGCATCTCTGCAGAGCCATCGCTGGGGCAGGGCTCCTGCTTGATGCTATAGAATAATGCAGTCCTTCAAAGTGAGATCATAAATGTGAGAAAGGTGGAGAACGTTCAGAGGGATAATATCTTTTATGGGACAGACAGACATAGAAAACCGAAAAGCTTTTGGCACGCACCTCTCTTCCTCGGGTCTATAGATGTTCTATTGTCGTCGTTGAGACGGATGCAACACACACACACACACGCACACATACACACACACACACACACACACACACATGACACACATACACACACAGAGCTTCGTGAGCCAGTTCCCAAAAGATCCAACTTTATTGTTTTAACAAACCTTTTTATGTGTGTCCGTACAGAATTGGTTCAGTCAAAGACCAACAGTTCATAGTTGGATACTTTTTCCTTCTTTTCCTTCTTTTCTTCTTTTCCTACTTTTCCTTCTTTTGTCCTCTGCTGCAACTTCAGTAACTTTCCTCTGCTGGCAGTCTGACACCTCCTTAATCTTCTTGACTCCCTTCTTCTCAGGACTCTCAGGCCTCTTCAAGTATACACTGGTATCTGCTCAAGGTTGATGTTAAGCTAGATTCTGATCCCTCAGACAAGCTGAGGTTTCCCACACTATATGGCTCTTTACAGCCATACAAGCAACCGTGTTCCTGGCTATGAGACTGTGGAGGATCCTCCCAGCAGGAATAAAAGTCAAGGGAGAAAAATTAATGCCAAGCCATCGCCATCCAACAATGCAGGTAACAAGGTTTTCATCCTCTGGGTGAAGGAACAGAACTGTATTGCCCAGATTTGAAGGTCTTAAGACCTCAACAGCACAGCCCACATCTGGGAAATGGGCTCTTGCTGTTTCCCAGCACAGCTGGCTCTGGGCAGACCCAGCAATGGGGCAGGGGCTGCCCAGGACTGGTCATATTGAGTGGGTGGACCTTCTGATAGCCCCTCAGGCTTGAAGCAGGCAGGGGAAACCAAGCAGAACTGTTCCCAGGCTCTGTAACTCATGGGTCTTGATTTCACAGTGCATCAAATGAATTGTTTCTGCCTGGATCTTGAAAATTCCCATCAGAATTGGTAAAAAAATGAGGTTTTCAATGCCATGTGTTCTGTCACTGTGGTGGGAAACACCAAGACAAATGTGCTTCTCCACCCCGTGTAGTCCCCAAGAAGGAATATCAAGGAATTTTCTCTGAGGACAGTGCTATTTTTTCAGTGATTGCAGTCTGAAAATTATGTAGATTGGTCTAGAAATTATCGTGATTTGGAGAAACTTGAGCAGGTTTGTTTTCACATGGTTGAACTTTTCTGGAGTGAAAAGAAAAATTCCTTTTTTTAGCAGTTTTCCTGGTTAACTTTCAGCGGATGAGAAGTCACAATGAACTAGCCCTGAGTAGGAGTTGAATATGAAAAACAGACTCTTGCAGAGGAAGGGAAGATATGAACTTAATGAACTTACTGGCTCAATCATATAAAATTGAGCAAGAGAACATCATTGCTTAGGTGACAGTTGTGTTGCTGTTCCCAAATCTTTTTTTTTGAGCAGGCTAGTTAATCTAATAATAAAAGACACGACTTTATTCCCTATACTTTGCCCAGCTGATTTTCTACAAATGCCAAATTTTGTATCATGTCCTCAGCAAATGCAAAATTACCTGGAGCTGCTCCCATTTGCAAGTGCAAATCTGTTGGAAATGGTTTATAGTAACACACTAGGTCGGATAACAGACCACAGGGGAAAAAGTTCAAAAAAAATCCTGTAAACTCACTCCCACAAAATGAAAATCCTTGCCCTCCTTTTTCCATTTACATTTTTACACTGCTATATTGATGCTGGTATTTTTGATATATTTTGTAGGATGTACTCAAGTGCTTTTTAATATACTCAGATGTTTAAGAGCACTGAACTTTTTGGATTTTTTTTTTCTTTACTCAAACCTTTAGACATTATTAAAACAAAACAGTGTGATATTTCTGAGGCAAATGCCAGGAATTTCAAAACTCCAGAAATGCAATTTCAATTTAGGGTGAAAAGTCAAAGCAGAGATTTGTGATTTTCACACCAGAAGACCCCTCTCCTCTGAGTGTGACCATGGGAATTGCCCAGGGCTTGTTATAAGGGCATTTCTGGTAGATCTCTTTGCTGGTCTGCTCAGAAGCAAACATGAGCACTCCCATCCATTTATTCCAAATGTTTCCATTTTCCCTACATCCCAACAATTGCTTTTGGGTCATTTGTTTAGGAGGAGGGAAACGAGCTGGTTAAATGCATCAACTGGGTTGTTTATGAGATACTCAGACTCTGAAGCATGTTAATACCCATTTATTGCTCATGAAAACTCCTGCTTGATACAAGCTCTGGTCTTTTCCAGGTCTTCCCAGATGCCTGTTTTTGGGAACGGGATGAGGATGTCCATCCAGGGCCATTGCTGGGGGCCAGGAACATCAGGTGTGAGCCCCCCATTGCCCCCACCACTTCTTGCACTCAATCTCTGTGGGGCAGCAGACTAGAGCACAGCAGGTCAGAGTTAAATATGCAGCTTGTGAGGAAATAGGATGTGTTTGGTTATTTTTTTCTTTCATTTCTGCCCTCACCAGAGGCCCCAGGGCTACATCTGATGACACAGAGTTAGGAAGTAGAAACTTTTTTAACTGAGTTTTGACCTTCAGGAGAAAAAAAGATGGTAACATGGGGTGACTGGGATTCTTTTGTAGGGAAACCTGTGGCAAAGCTGATAGCAAAATATTGTTACCAGGTAAATTATTAACATTGACATAGGAGAGGATATTCCCTGGGAATAGGATATTACTGAAATATCTGCTGTTTCTTCCTCCTCCCCCATTACCCCAGCTCTCAGATGGTGGGGTCAGGCTGAAATATTTGTTCTTGGACAATGACTCCAGAGTGAACAAGCTTGGGGTTTACAAGAGAATTTCTCCTTTCATTAACTCCCATCTCCAAAAGCTCAGCCTGTGCTGCCGGAGTCCAGCTGCTCTCTTCCTTTGTGAATCACGGCTGGTGACGCAAGTTGACAGGGTTCACACTGGCCTGCGTGACAGCACCGATATCCCCGCATCTTCAGCGGAGAATGGATGGAGGTACCTGGGTCTCCTGTAATTAGATTTGGAGAAAATACCAGCACAACCCAGAGAGTGTCACTAACTAAAGCCATATGAGCTTTTCTTTATGCAGCTTTGTCATCAGCTATGTCTCCTGGGACACAGAAGATCATTGTTTCATTGCCATTGTTTCATATCCCCCCAACTCTATATCTTCTTTCCTCATTCTTACAATGAAGCTCCTGCTACTGTGGAAGAGCTACTGTGGGAGCTCCTGCTTTGTGAAGACCTAAGAAGTTTGCTGGTGAGAGGTGCATATCAGCAGCTTGAGATGATTATTTCTTGATTGTTTACTCTACAGGTTGAAGATACTTTTTTCTTGGAAGACTTCTTTTGGCTTCTCCTTAGATGCATAGTGCTGTTTGCTTTCTGAGTGATGCTGCCAAATTTCATTATAGAATTACAGGACCAGAAAGGGCCAAATCCTGTCCCCTTGCATGCTGTGCCTCTCCTGCACCCTAAATGTGGGGCAGTGACCTGGAGGTGCAGAGATGTTCTGCCCAGTGCTGAGCATCCCCGCAGTCACTCTGGGATTTTTTTCTTTGCAGGCACCACCACCTAGTGCAGTGCATTGGAACTTCATGTTTCCCCTCTAGATTTTATTCTTCAGTTGCAATAGATCATTGGAGCTGGAGGAATAATTAGTGCTTAATAAATCAGCCACTGCACGGAGCTATTTATTCTTCTTGTGTATCGCAAACACTTCTCCAAGCTGGCATGATTTCTACAGCCATGATAATGTGAACACTCACTGCTGGGTTCATTAGCTCTAAAAGGGAATTTGAAAAGTTATCATACTGGCTGCTCTCAAAGAAGGGGCTTTTTCTGGTTTTTGAAGTTGATCTAGTCCCTTTCTGCATGACCCAGGCAGGCAGGATAGCCATGAGCAAGGGTGAGGGAAAGGGAGAATCATCACCTCTTGGGAGGCACCACACACCAAGCAAGTCAAAGGTGTGGACATTTCTCAAGAGAGCTGGTGAGAGGTGCACTGAGTCAGACCCTTCCACCTGGACAAGCCCTCTCCTTTGATGGCTGGTATTCTACCTATTTACGCTTAAAAGCTCTCCATATTTCTACAATCTGGCTCATTTTTCATATGATTTGCTACAAAAAGGCTGCAATGCTGCCTTGGTGGTGCAGGAGGTCTCTGGTGTTGAGCCACCACTGACTCCTGACTCCCAGAGCCCTGACACTGGAGTAGTTGCAGAAAGTGAAACTGGAAGGTGCAAATGGAGAGGTTCATTAGAGTCAGGGCAAATTTCCTTACCTGAGAAGCACCTCAGCCTTTGAGTGGATGATCCAAAGCTGTGGCCCGTTTCTCCCCATCCCGTGGCAGCCTGCTCACGGTCGTGATCTGAGCATGGGGCAGAGATGGGCTGATGTGCTTTGGGGGAGTCAACTGTGAGGCAGAATCCCCCAAACCTGTTTGCAGCCTTGGCCCATAGCCATCTGGGGCAGCCCTCCCTCCTTGCACTTCACCCACACTCAAGCAGCAGTTTCAGGCAGTGGAAATAAAATGACATTATTCCAGGCAGAGCTGATTTCATGAAAAATGCATTGTCTTTCCACGGCTTCAGTAAAAATATATTGGTTTCTGCCAGTATTAATTAGAAACCATCTATTCTCAAAACTTGGGAAGTGAGAGGGGACATGAAATGTCAGAGGGACTTCAAATCTCTTTCAGGGACTGAATTAATGGATTTTAACCCTTTACCTGCAAATGAAACCGAAGTAATGTTTCCTCCTCCTGAACATGCACTGGAAAATAATCATATGAAAACACTAAAATATTCATTTATTTACTGTTTGGGCTCAGAAATTATATTGCTTTGCTTTGCTTTTCCTTGAAATATATAGTTTTGTCCTAAAAGGTAAACTAAAAAAAATTGAGTAAAACTATTACCAACCTTAAAAATAGCAGTTATAGTAAGTGAAATGGAAAGTTGCATTCAACAAAAAAAGAGAAAGATTTCCCCTTACTTTAGAAGCCCTTCAAATTTTGTTTTTGTCTGGTTTTCCCATACTGCATTGGGGCAGTCTTTGAGATGAAAGCACTGCAATGAGAATTCAAGACATTTCATTTTGTAAGTGTCAGGATGAAGAGTCATGACTTTTTCAAAGTCTTTCTACACATTTTCTTTCGAGCTGAACTCAGCAAGGCTGCAAAAAGCTACAGGGTTCTCAGAAAGGACTTGTCTTCTTAAAGTGGCTGTTAATCAGAAAACTAAAGCCCCTTTTGCTAAAAGGCAGCATGTTGATCAGAGACCAAAGACTGATCTCATTTTGGTGGCATTAACTTCACTACCAAACAGCCCCAGATATGTCTTTCTGAAAAATAAAAGGTCTTGGAATAACTCTGTTTTGATGCTCTTTAACCACAACAAAGTGTCTTACTCTTGTTTAGCCTTTGAAACCAAATTAACCTTCCCCAGAGCAAGGCTTTTATATTCTGGAATGAATGTACTCATACAGAGTGTTATTCTGCAATTACCATGCACTTTAAATTTGGTCTCAGTGTAACATGAGAAATCACGTAGAGGCAACAGGGTATGTCTAATGAATACCAAGAGCATCCCCTGCTGCCTGGCAGAGACATACACTCTGCCTACTGATCTTCATTGATTTCTGAATTTGATATTTGTCAAATAAAAAGCAATCCTTGAATGAAAGAGCGACAAAACGTCATGGCCACCCAAAGGTTTTGTGCCTTGGGAATCCCAGTGAATCCCTGACAGGGATTTTTACAGCTAGTCTCTGCAGGAAGACAATGATTTAACAGAGGGGATGTGAATCATCGCAGAGGGCTTTAAAAGGACTCCAGCTTTGCTTTCAAGTGGTTTTGTGTCAATGCCTCTTAAACTGTTTTGAAACAAGGTAAGCAGAAAAGTGCCATTTGGACAGATTCATCCAGACAGCACATCCCACTGCTTGAACTAGACTGCTTTTGTAAAACTTGGGCAGAGGGTGGAACACAGAAATGCTTCAGCTTCCTAAATACCTGAGTTACACCACCACAGCGCAGCCTCCCGTGGAAAGTCAGCCAAAAATTATGATATGCCAAAGATGACTTCCTCTATTGCCCGTGGTCACTCCCTGATCAGGCAGTCCCTGCGTCCTGTAAATGATGGGTATGCAGTGATGAGTAAAGGTACAGCATTGACTCTGACACCAGCTGAGCTCTGGAAGAAGATGGCTTTCATTCCTTTGTCCCGTTTTTGATTAATGGCTGTCAGCCCTGTGTCTATCTCACAGTTATCAGCAAATTCCCTGAGAGGAGGAAACAAAGCGCATTCTGGCAAGGTTCTCTCAACCAAATCTCAGTTTTCTGTTTAAAGGCGTTTGCTGCTTGCAAACCTGTCTTTTTTGTATTTACAGCTTCTTCCCAGGCAGGCTCCCAGGGCTGGAGGTTCCCTGTTGATGCCACAGCAGAAATGATAATGGCAAAGCTGGATCTGTGAGGGGTTGGACTCATGCCACTGTAAGAGATGATGCTTCAGCCTCCTGTCCTGCCTCCATCTCTGCTGCTCTCTCCAGGACAGCTACAGTGGCCACAGAGTGGATTCTGCCTACACCACCTACTTCTACACTTCAGCACACTACACGTGCTTCTGTTTGCTGGGCTCTGCTCTTCTCTGCTTGTGCTGACCTCCACTAAGCACGGGGTCACTGAGGACTCTCCTGGCCACTTTGTTAGAGGCAAAAGCTTTGAAATGCTCTTCCAATCTTCAAAGCACAAGCTACAGCTCTGGCAATAACTGCAATCATGTTTGCTTTCCAAGTGAGAATGAGTGATAGCCAATTTTTTTGATGGATGAAGGTTTGCTTCTGAAGTTTCCCAGCTGCCCTGGAGAGCTGCTTCCTCTCTACCCCGACCAGCTTACAGAATCTAAGTCCTGGCTCACTTTTGACTAGCAGCAAACCTCCCATCACAACCTGCCTGGACAAAATCATGGCTAGACACTGAGCCATGGCAGTGAAACTAGCATCACTTGCTTCATTCTTCCATAAAAAGTTGATTTGCTGCTGTGTTAGACCATGAATAACAGAGAAAGCAAAGATGGGGCTCTGTTCCTCTCTCACTGTTATTAAAACTCTAAATCAGGTTGCGTACAGAGCCGTCTCTGTTACCTTGGCAAATGACAGCAGGGAATTGGCCTCTTTTGTCTCTGATGGAGGATGCAAGCACTCTGAACAATGCTAATAAAGCACCTGGATTTTCCTGAGCCCTCCAGTTTACAGCTTATGATGTTTCAAGTCACCACAACAGGGTCTTATAGGAAACAGCTTGACAGATCCTCCTCTGAAGGGGCAGCTCTGCTGTAATTCAGACCATCAGAGAGAAGGCAATGACAGGGCTGTCCCTTTGCCATGCTGTGCTGCCCAGATCCTCCCTACCTGTAAATCAAGTGATGGACTTGCTAAGTGTGGATGTTTGTGTTGCAGAAACCCACATTCAGGTTAGTTTTCTCTGTCCATAAAATCCAAACCCAGAAACATTGCTCTCGCTGAGACATGGCTGGAAGGACACAGGGAAGGTGGTGGGGAAAGGGAACCTTAACCTTCTATTATGTTTAGCCTGATCTGATTCCAATTCTTTGTTTCATAAAAAGAACACGAATATCCCAATGTTTTGTTTATGTTTGGACTTTTTGTTGTTACACAAGGTTTATATTTTTTTTTCATTTGATTCTTCTGGCAGCCTTTTTTTGCCCAGATATCACTTGCCAGCCTGACTACAAATAGCTCTGGCTGACCTGAAAATGCTTTTCCACTGATCAGAGACTTCTTAAATGCTCTGCCAAGTGAGAGCAGTGAGTCACTCACATCTCTACAAACCTAGTAACAACCTTCTTCACCAGCCAGGCCAGCAAAGCTCACACCCACAGACAAAGAGAGCTGAGCAGGTTGGGGTTTTTTCCCCACTTTGATGCCATTAAACCAGGGAAAACTGATCCCTCCTTCATCTTCTGGAATGAGCTTCCTGTCCTCCCACAGCAGGAGACCAGGGTAGAGAAATGGTGATGCATTTGCAGATGGGAACGAGCAAGGATATGCTTGCAGGGATTGTCCTCATGCACATGCACATCTGTGGCTCTGCCTTTCCTTCTACAAACAAACCAACGAAAGGGAGAGGAGGGCAGGAGCTCCAGGTTCTTCAGCCCTGCTTCCCCCTGTGCTTGGCTGGGGTCTGTGGTCCTGGGAAAGCAGGGAGGGAGGATCCCATCTGGATGAGCATGTGAGAATGATCAGCAGAGCACATAGTCAATATGGAGTGTCAGCAATGGGCTCATCACAGCGAGGGTAAGCGTGGGTGTCTGGTCAGGTAAGAGTAAACTCTCAAAGTCTTTTACTGCTGGGTCATGAAGACCAGGCTGCACAAGTAGAGTTTTTAATAACTGATGCCAAAGAGAGTTGGGTTTGTCTTCTTTGGGAACTTTGAATATCAAGTAGGAAAGGTCAACTGCAGGTAGAACAGAGCATTTCAACTTGCTTCTTAGGTCCTTCTCTTTTAGAATTAATTTTTAAAGGTGAGTGTTTTTGGGGATTTTTTTTGGTAAATGTGGACACACAAGATTTTGAAAAGACAGAGATGGACTTGGAAAAAAAAAGATCTATTGAGTCCAGTCTGCATTTTTTCCCCACTGAAAGCAGACAAAACTCTCCTTTAGCTTCTCCGGGCCTTTCTTCTCATCCAACATCTCAGGTAGTGCCTCAGGGGACCTGTGGTGTCTCTCCACAGGAGCAAATGGCTCATTGTAAAATCCTCTTCTGTCACATCTTAGACAATTTGAAGGGCTCTGTTTAGCTTGGGCAGCTCCACAGAGCAAGAAAGCCTGAGCTGCTCAATTCTGCAAGTGAAAAACTCTGCAGTTTTTTACTGCATCGCTTTGCACCAACTTAAATTATATCCCAAAGGAATACAGAAATTTCATGCCCTCCTGAGAAAGGGCAAGGATTTAAGATGAAGCTTGTTCTATCAGTGCAGGAACAGCTCCTGTCTGGAGTGGATATAATCTTACTGAAGAGTAAATACCATAATCTGGTCGAGTTCCTGTCCCTGATGCTTCTCAGACCATTGAATAAACATTAACTAGCCCATCCAACCTCCCCGAGGAGCGGAAAGGATTAGGCCCATTCAGCACAAACAAATTAAATGACACATTTCCAGACACTATGTGCCTTGACTGGCCTACAGCAAACTTCACCCCTCCTTATCCTGGGCTCTGATTTCCATAATGAAAGGTCAAATAATGTCATGGGACACAGCCCTGGTGTATCAATCTGTCCCCATAAAATAGAGTGTTTCTAGGAAGCTTCTTTAAGTCAAGTCACTTTATACCAGCTGTAGACCCCCAAAACGCCATGGAGGAGATCTCTTCTGATTTATGTAAATGGAACTAAACAATTTTAGTCAAATGTAGTTGAAATAGGCTTAAAATAAACACCCCAGGGCTGAGCATAGGCTCAGAACAGCTAATGCCATAACATTGGCTCAGCTCCTGCTCTTGCTTTGGTTGGGACTGAGCACCACAGGCACTGCTGGTGTCACAGCCCAGGGACATCAGGGCCCAGGGCCTGGAAGTGGACAGGAGTGCAGCCCCCATGATGGAGCGGTGAGCATCACACCTCTGTGACAACAGCCCCAGGCAGCCTCATTATTGCGCTCTAATTAATTCTAACTGGGATTTGCTCTTGATGCAAATGCAAACAAAACTTTTCTACCTGCTGGTTTTGCAAAATTAATCAGGGCTGGGATTCCCTACTGTGTCCTCACAGCACTTTGGCGGGGTTAGAGTTGAATTTGAAATTTGCTTGGGACCGTGGTGTGCCAGGAGCAAAGCTGAGTCCTTTTTCTGCTCAAACTATCCTGCTTTCAGGCTGGAAATCTCCTAAAGATAAACTTTTCCATGAGGGTAGCAGCATCTTCTCTTCTGGTTGGAGCATGTCAGTGGGGTAAATTCCTCTTTGCCTGATCCATTTATCGTGCCCAAGAGATTTTGAGTTTCCTGTTGGTATCTCTTAGAATCACAGAATCATTCCAGTTGGATAAGACCCTTGGGATCATCGTGTCCAACCATCAACCCCACTCTACAAAGTTCTCCCCTACACCAGATCCCCCACTACCACTTCTAAATGACTCTTAAACACAATCAGGGATGGTGAATCAACCACCTCCCAGGGCAGCCTATTCCAGTGTCTGATCTCTCTTTCTGTGAAGAATTTTTTCCTAATGTCCAGTTTCAACCTACCATGTTGAAGCTTGACGCCACTTCTCTAAGTAAAGGCTTCACCAGCACAGGGAATGTCCTGATGGGGGATGTCCTCATCAGGGCACCCCAGTCATGGCAATGTTCTCATGCTCTGGGTGACTCTGCTCCCTCTCAGGTCATTGGGGATTGGGGCAACCCAACCTGAGGAGCCCAGAAAGCAACTCAGCTCATCCCCAAGCAGATTCTTGCACCCAGGGTTTTAGCCCTTGCTCCTGAGAGCTGAAAGAAATGCCTCATGCCATACTGAGGTCAAATGGAAATGGCACAGAGGTCCCCCCTGTGGACCACCCAGGATCATCTGCCCCATCTCACCTCCCAACTCTGCTCCTTTGGCAGCAGGATAGAATATATCTTTTAGATTGTTTTTTCTTCTTGTTTTCTCCGTTCAGCCACTTGAGGAAGGACACTCAGGGTTGCCATAGCAATGAAAGGATGACTTCTTAATTTGTGGGATTCTTTCTCTTAATTATTCTGAGAATTGTAATCCCATGAAAACTGCCTTCTGGGGAGATTTTCAGTTAAGAGAAGTTAGAAAGAAAGAAAAGTTGATGAAGACATTTTGGGGCAAAAAAATAAAAAAATATCTATGTTGTTGAATTTTCTTGGCCTGTTTCATGTGTTGACAAGAACAAATGTGTTATCCAGAAACAAGGGCCTAGAATGGGTCCTAAACTTGAATAATTAATGAGTAATTCAAACTGCTTTCATAGACTTCCTGAGGTACAAGAATACCAGGCAGAACAAGTCAATATAAGTCAAAATAAAACTGTAAAGCTTAATGGAGAACAAGTGTGATTTCAAGGACTATTTAAATGGAAAGGTGCTAAAGGAAAATATCATTCTCCTGTTGCATTTTTCATCCCCAAATCTTTTAGCCCAAGACATAGGATAGAAGCACCACTACTTTAATTTTGCATGGAATGAAAGGAACTTTTGCTCAGTGTGATGAATTGGAGCAATGGCACATGAGGATGGAGCTGGAGGCTCCCCCAGTCCCACTTTGGACGCCAAGCAGGTGCTGTGCCCGTCACTGCTAATTCAAGTATCTCTGAACCCCGGCAGATAAACACGGCCCTGGAGAGAGGGCTGATAAATCTGAGTTATTGCAGAGAAGCCAGGAGTGTCAGAGTGAGCAGGACAGGCTTCGATTGCTGAAAAACACTACTGCAAATCCAATATTCCCCTTCTGTAATAAAATCTGTAGATGGAACTTGGTCTGTAGGCTCTGGGCTGATTTGGGTTTAGAGTAATCTCTATGCCCCAGAGAAGCCTCTCCCCCCATCACCAGCCAGATTTGGGGGCTGGAGGCTCAGCTCTGCCACCCCTGAGCTTTTAATAGGCTATAATATTTCTACAGGCAGAGGCGGAGGAGGAAGGCATCATGCAGCATCCTCTCTGCTGCCTGGCGATGCCAGGAGCAGCTGGGGGAGAAATCTCCCCCCACAATAGTTCTTCCACTGGAAAATGATGATCCAACTCTCTTTGTTTTATGTTTTAACCAGCACCTTCTTTTGGGGGGGCAGGGGTATCAAAATAGATGATTTTAATGTTATCAAGTTCCTTCCTTTAGAAGGTGTTTCTGAATATGCCACCATTTTAATATTTTTGGTTTTCTTTCAAGGAGACTTTTTTCCTCTTTAATTGCTTTCATTTTATGCCCTATTATAAATCCTAGCATAATATTAAATACATTGAAATCCAATCAAAATTTCAATTTTTAATATATATTAAAAAACCATTTAGCTGAGCCAAGGCTACTTTGGAAGGGAGAGAATTTAATTTCAGGGGAAACATCAGCATTCAACATTATGTTCCCATTTGGAAAAGCAGGCTCATTTAAGTAGCCAAGCTCCCTCTGCAAAGTGGAGCTCTGGGTCCCCAACAGTTTGAAGACACTGACAATAAGCAGTTCGGTGACAAGATGGTCCAAAAAGGTTGTGGAAAGGCCGAGGAATGGAAGGAGACTTGTAGGACCACGATCATCTTGAGTAAAGTCCTTTTTCCAGGTGTCACCATCATTGCTCAGGTACTCCCTGGCTTTTCCTCCAGGCTTTTACATGCCTGTGTTGCTCAATGCAACCACATAAATGATCTGCATCTGGGCCAGGGAAGAGGAACCACATTCCTGGACTGCAACCACCATTGTTTTTTTTTTTTTTTTTCCTTTTCTTTCCTAATTAAGGCCACAGAGAAGTGTAAAACCAACAAATTAGCAGAAAACACAGGAATCTCCAGTGCTAAGGAGAGGGCTCTGGCCACGGGCAATGGGGATGGTGTGCTGAACCACACAGGGGGACAAAGGATCACCTTTTATTTTTAAAATAACCCATGGCTCTGTCTCTAAGGCCAGCCCTGACTTCGCCAGTGCAAACCCTTCGCCTGGGGCATGTTTCTGGGAGGGCTCAGGTGGGGTTGTGGAAGCAGAGGGGCTCACACAGGTTGGGGGACCCTCTCCATCTCTTTTCCCTCCCCAAATAAACCAATTTTCCAAGTATTTCAGGGCTGGGATCCCTCACCCTGAGCAGTGCAGCATGGATTTGAGACACAAGAGGGCAGGCACAGGCTGTGCAAACCAGAGAGGGATCTGGCTCCGTGTCCCTCAGTCACTCTGTCCCTGCTGTTCCCCTGTCACCACTCTGTCCCTGTACTGGGGGGGGGGGGGAAGGGGCTTTCCTGGGGGACATGTCTGCTGGCCCTGCCTGGCTCCTCGGTCCTTGTTTCTGAAGGAGATTTGAAGCAGCAAGGTCTGTGAGGGATATTCAGGGGCTGAGGGTGGGCTATGAGCTCCTAAAGTGGGTACTTCACCCCCCAGGGATGCCATGCTCTGCCCTTGGTGTCCTCAAGGAGCGGGATTACAGGTGTCCTTATCTGGCCTCTGCCATCCTGGGGACTTTCATGGGACTGGTCAGACTGTTTGGTCTTTACCACACACATCCACCTGCAGGGAGACCATTTACCTGCATAGCAAGAGGTGCCAACAGCCCTTGCCATCCCCTACAACCCATCTCCCCCATCTTTGCTGGTGTCACCCCAAAGTGCAGCCCCAGGCACAACCAGAATTCTTTCCTACCACTCTCAGGACACCCTGGTCAACACCAGCTCTGGAGCACAACCTGAGCCACAGGCCCTTGCTGGAGAGCATTTGTCCCCCTGGTTTGTCCCCAGCCCCACAAGCAGCAGAGCAGAGCCTGGTGACCTGATGCCAGGCAGCATTGCAGGGCACGGCGCTTCTTCCTCCAGACTGCAGCCAAAGCATTCTACATAGTTAAATAATAAAAGGCAGCAGATGGTTTATGGTATGAATTACAGAAAACAGGATTGTAAAGGCAGTGCGCATGGCGAACAAATGAAAGCATTAACACACCAGGCCAAATAACACAGACGGGGAGGAAGAGGAGGGAGATTCGCAGATGGGTTGGTCATGGATGGGAAAGGGAGCCCGTTCCTGCCAGGAAATTTTTACTGGGGGAATCATAGAATCTTCTAGGTTGGAAGGGACCTTCAAGGTCATCTTGTCCAACCATCAACCTAACTCTGACAGAAATACACACCCACACAACAAACAAAATGCAACACCATCACTAAACCATGTCTCCCAGCACCACGTCAACCTGTCTTTTGAACACCTCCAGGAATGGTGCCTCAACCACCACCCTGGGCAGCCCATTCCAATGTCTGATAACCCTTTTAGTGAAAAAATTTTTCCTAATATTCAGCCTGAGACTTCCCTGGTGCAACTTGAGGATGTTTCCTCTTGTCCTGTTGCCTGTTCCTTGTGAGAAGAGACCGACCCCCACACACTTTCAGGGAGTTGTAGAGAGTAAGAAGGTCTCCCCTCAGCCTCCTTTTCTCTAGACTGAATAACCCTAGTTCCCTCAGCCTCTTCTTATAAGACTTGTGCTCCAGACCCCTCACCAGTTTTGTTGCCCTTCTCTGGACCCGCTCCAGCACCTCAATGTCTTTCTTGTGGTAGGGAGCCCAAAACTGGACCCAGCCCTCGAGGTGGGGTCTCACCAGTGCCCAGTACGGGGGTCCAAACACCTCTTGGGTCCTACTCACCGCACTGTTCCTGATACAGGCCAGGATGTTGTTGGCCTTCTTGGCCACCTGGGCCAAGAATGGTCTTGTCTCCATCCATGGGAAGATGGTGAGCACAAATCCAACTCACGGCTATCTTGCAAGCTTTCTGGGTGACTGCTCACAAGTCTTTTGTCCTCTCTTTGCCTCAGTTTCCCTTGTGTAAAATGGAGAGTAGGGTTATGCTGCCATATAGTGGTGCTGGGATGAGTAGCTCAGCCTGAGAGGTTCTCCCATGGGGTAATCTCTGCTGGGGGGTGCCACAGCTGGGCTTGCCTTTGATTGCCAGGGCCAAATGTGGCTTAAGAGGTAGGAAAAGCTGAAACTATCTTACTTCTGGGTGCAAATCATCAGGGGGAGGACAGGCTGGTTCATGGCCAGGGGACAAGGGACTCGGGGGTCTGCAGTGAAGGTGAAGCATCTGAAAGGGCCAAACAGAGCAAAGCACAAAGGCTCTTTCAGGGTCTGCTCTCATGATAACAGCACTTGGATTTATAAATTCAAAACTTGGGCTTAATTTCTCACAGGTAATCTTTGAGTTTGTCTCTAAGGTAACTTTATGGGTGTCTGAGAGTCACTAGACATTGCCCCACAGGCTGTGACAGGCTCTGTCTGTGCTTTGACCCCCTGCTCCCACCTCATCCTCAAGCTGGGATGCTACCATTGCCCCTGGGACTCTCACCTGCCATAGCGCTGGGTGCTGTACAGAGACAGAAAATGATTTTTAATTCTGAATCTGAACAAAAGCAGGCAAAAATACTGCTGTCCATGAGACAATATGGAGGGAAGTTACTCCAGACCCTGCTCAGCACCTTTTATCTCTGGGCTGAACCCCATTCATTCCCACCTCCTGCAGAGTGCACTAAGGATCCTCTCTGAGGCAGCGTTACAGGATTTTGCAGCATCTCTTGGGTAGGAAATCTTTCCCAGTTTGCCTCCCCACCTCCTGCTTCCTCCTTCTCCCCCCCACCCCCCACCCCCTGGCCTGAACGCACATCTGGGAGCATCTTCCCCAAACACATCCATCACAGCTGCCTTTCAGCGGCAAATAAAACACCTGGGGATCCTGCTGGCTGAAAGTCTTCCGAGTCCTCGGTGGGCTGAGCCTGGGGGCTACCAGAGCTGCTCGGCACAGCCCCCCCAGACTCCATCGAGGCACAGCCACTTGTGAACTCACCCCCGAGGAAGGAGCTGGGGGTCTGCGATGGCAGCCTCCTCTCCCTGCCCTTCCCGAGGCTCTGGCTCTGCTGCGGGGCTCCGGATCGATGGGTGACTCACGGCTCTCAGCAATTCACCCTGTCGAGAGTCCTGAAGTGAAGGGATGCTCTGAGACAGAGTGAGGAGAGATGCTGCAGCCCCTCTCCTCTTGCTGCCTCTCCCCACCGAGTCCTGTCCTGTCTGATTTTTTGCTCTGAGCTGCTGTGACAGAGGAGAGGCTTCATGCGATTGCTTTCTCCCCTGCTCCATCTGCGTGTGTGTACGTACATGGAGCTGAGCAGCAATTTCCCCCTTTTCTTTATTTTTTTTTTAGCTTTTGCCTCCCCTTTTTTCCTCTGGTACTTCTTCTGCTGAATTAGCTACCCACCTTTCCCTGGGAGAAGCCCTTGGAAATAACTACCAGCAGCACAGGCTACCTTTTTTTGGAGGGGTATTTCTCGAAGCCCTGCCCAAAATGGAGGGGTGGGGAGGAGGAGAAATGCCTGAACCCAGCAACTCGCATCCCCGGAGCACAGGGAGCATCACCCGGTCGGTCTGAAAGCCGCGCTGCTCTGCAAGACATCGGCTCTGGGAAGCAGCATCCTTGGGCTTTATGCACTAGTTAACAGGCTGCGAGCTGCCTCCACTTGTTTAAGCTTGCTCTCTCGCTTCATCTCATCTCCCTTCGGCGTGTGTGTGTGTGTGGATGTTTGTGTGTGTAGGGGGAGGACTTTATTTCCATTGGCTCAGCTTTCGCTGCCCACCCACATCTCTTCCACATCACCTTGGTGTCTCCCTAAATAAAACCAGCCCTTCTTATCACACCGAGGAAATCAAGAGCGAGAGTTTGAATGGATTTTATATAAATATTTACCCCTACGAAGGTACTGCTGATTTGTGGGATAAAGTCGTCGCTGCTGGCCTGAGTCTCTCTTCCTCCCTCCCACCCCTAAAAGGCTTTAATTACTTTTGAGAGGAGGGGGGAGAGATCTGGATCCCAGTTAGGTACAGACTGACCCCAAAATCAGTGCCAGGATTTAACTAACTGTCCCTGATGGATCTGAAGGACAGCACCAGCGAGGGCAGCATGGGCAGCCTGCAGCCTTCAAGCATCCAGATTTTTGCCAACACCTCCACGCTCCACGGGATCCGCCATGTCTTCGTCTATGGGCCAGTGACCATCCGTCGCCTGCTCTGGACCTTGGCCTTTGTGGGTTCACTGGGTCTCCTTCTAGTTGAGAGTTCAGACCGGGTGGCTTTCTACTTCTCCTACCAGCACGTGACCAAAGTGGATGAGGTCGTGGCAAACAGCCTGGTCTTCCCTGCTGTCACCATCTGTAACCTCAACGAGTTTCGCTTTTCCCGGCTCACCACCAACGATCTGTACCACGCTGGGGAGCTCCTGGCTCTGCTTGATGTCAACCTGCAGATCCCCAACCCTCACCTGGCTGATCCGACTGTCTTAGCCATCCTCCAAGAGAAGACCAACTTTAAGCAGTATAAGCCAAAAGTTTTTAACATGCAGGAGTTCCTGGCGCGGGTTGGCCATGATCTGAAGGATATGATGCTGTACTGCAAATTCAAAGGGCAAGAGTGCAACCACGAGGACTTCAAAACTGTGAGTATGAGCAGGAACTCTGCTTTCCTCTTCTCTGGGTGTACGGATGGTGGTGGCGTTGCAGGACCAGGAAAGCATTGGAGGTCACTGGCCAAGATGTGTGGGCATGGTGCGATGAGTGAACGGTGCCTGCCCAGCTCTGGCAGGGCAGAGGAGGAGGACGAAGCAGCCTGTTGAGTTGAAGTTTGTTTGCTGGAGGGGGAATTATGTGGGGCCAGCCCTACAAGGGGCTTGCAGCAGGTTCATCCTCCACCCTGCATAAGGCCCGTGGCTCCCTGCTTGATGTCAGACCAGATGGGTCCATCAGAGGGGGCTTGGGAGTCTCTTGCTGTGGCCAGCGAATGTTAGCCAGCTGCAGAAAGTAGAGAGGGCTGGAAAGGGGCCAGCAAGAAAGGGACAGTCTGAGTGATGTCTGTTAGTCAATTGTATTTCTCCGGGTGTTCGTAGCTTTGCTGAAATCTTGGAAGGGGGAATTTTTCTGCTTGTTCCTGGTGGTCATGGCTTACAAATCCTAGTTTCCTGTGCAGTGTGGGCAGGAGCTGGGTTGCTTCCAGGTGCTGTGTTAGAGGGAAGAAGGAGGGGAAAAATAGAAGAGGAAAAGAAATCAGGCTCTGCTCTGAGCCCAGTCTGCTCTTGGGGTGACAGGGAGGTGGAGCGAGCCTGGCAGCCTGAGGATCCTGAAGGAAGCAGACGCTGCTCAATTTACATCTTCTGGATGACACCCCGGTGGCAGTGCAGGCTGGCTTGGGAAGTTTGGCTGCCAAAAATTATCAGCTTAAAATAGAAATAAAGAGTAGGTTGCATGGAAAAAGTGATGCCCCCAGTGTGCTGCTGGGGCAGGTGAGGGGCTTGGGCTGGGCAAGGGGCTGCAAGGGGTCTGCTCCCCCCCAGGCTGGAGGTCTGAGCCCTGTCCTGGCAGAGATGTGCAGGTTAGAGACTGGGCTAAGTTGTGCTTCACTCTGGCCAGTACCTTAGCACTGACTCAGCCCGGTGGGGAGTTTTGGTGATCCCAGAGTCAGTAACACTACAGCTTTTGGCTGCTTGTTCCTCTGGGAGCGATGCTGCTTGTTGTGCTCACTACTCACCGTCCTGCAGATAGGGATGGTCTGGTTTGTCAGTAGGATTTTTGTCTGTTGTTGGGAGAAGGGAATATTTTCAGTCTCTGCTGCTTTTGGATCTCCCAGCGAATGAGTCCAATTGACTCATGCTACAAAGTCATTGCCATTGCCTGGACTGTGTTCTCTTTAAATGTCTGAGTAGGAATATATAATTTTATGCCTCAGTTATTGCCTGTGCATAACTCTGATGCCTTGCCCATTTCAAACTGGATATCCAGGCAAACTGCTCCTTTGCTCCTGCTTGTTGGGCAGAGGTTGGACCATGTGAATCACAGGAAGGTATCAAGAAAGTCACTTGGAGAAGAGCTTTCTAAGTAAAATACATGTATGACTTAGTCTGGAGAGTGGGATAGAAAAACAGATGCAAAAGTCCAGAGGACAGAAGAGTTGGGGAGTGAGGACAGATCCCAACAGGAGGGACAAACCCTCCCCTAACCATAGCAAGGGTGTGGGAAGAGGGAAGTAGTCTTCCCATGGGTTTCTCAATAATGCAATAAATACCAGCCAAAGGCAAAAGCCTCAAAGCCAGCAAGAAAACAGCACATTCAAAACATCAGCAGGACTTTAAAAAGCAGGTCTTGTTCTCAGATAAGATGGGAGATTTTGGCAGCCTCCCTGAGACTTGGTGGGGTGTCATCTCTCTGCCCATTTAGTTTTTTGAGGTAACTGCTTCTGAAACAGTGATTATTTTTTTTTTTACCATTGGGGATAAAGTAGTTTCAAGAAAGACTAAATGTTCCCCCTCTGCTGAATAAATTCTTGCTCTGCTAAAGCAGGTTAGGCCAGCTAGAAACAGATAGGATATAATGGACTGACAGTGCTTGTCCTTGTCAAAGTACTGTAGGGATTCAGAAACAGGGCATTGAAATACTTCAGTCTATTCTGCAAAGCAGCTCCTAGATGATCCAAACAACAACATTTTCCCAGCATTGCTGTGCCTTTCGAACAGAAGCAGGTGTTTCAGTCCCACTGACTCCAGGTAATTCCTCAGGTTATGGAAATCTGGGGAGCAGCACTTGACAGGAACACAACAACCCCGCTTTCCTTCCAGACTTCACCTCTCAGAGATAAAAGGCAGCAAAAAAAAAAGTGTCTGCTTGAAAGCTGAGTAGGTTTTTTTCCTTTCCCCAGGGAGCATGGTCCCTGGGGAGGTCTTTGAACTGCCTTTGGGCTGGATCAGAACCTCATGTCCTGGCTGAATTTTGCATTTAAACACCCAAGGACCTGTTGTGGCTGCACATGAGCTCTGTGGCAGCCCATCCATTCTGCTTCAACACCAGCTGGAAAAAGAGGAGAAGCATCATTGCTGAAGCCTGATTTCTCTCCTGTCAGGAAGCAGAGGGTGCAAATCCCAGAACAGTTCTGTAATACGTCAGCGTGGCAAAGAACTCCAGCTCCTTTTCTGTACTCCCCAAATTCATGCATCTGGGAGCAGAAGAGGCGGGAGCTTTGCAGAAGGAGGCTGCACCAAAGCAGTTGCCTCTGCATTAAGGTACTGTTAAAGAAGTGAGGGCAGTATTGCCAATGGGTCACCCATCCCTTTTGGTGCAAAAGGGGGTGTGTGGAGTGTGCAGCCTGAATTAAGAACACCCCTCTTTTGCTGTACAGGACAGCAGGAGCCGGGATGGCAGTGTCCTGGCACTTTGTAACACATGACTTTATCCTCCTTCCTCCTCCACTTCCCTGGCTCAATTCTCTGTCACTGCTTTATTAACAGGATTTGGGCAGCACTTTCCTTACTTTCCTTCTCCCCAGGATGATGCCTAATGCCTCTCAGACAACAGTTCCCCGTATTATGCTCTGCTCAGAGGAGTGAGTGCCCTAAGCTTGTCTGCAGAGATACATCCAAAAGGAACAGAGAGGTCTTAGCAGAAAATGTGCTGATTCCTGAGCTGGCATTGCAATGCGTCGAGCAGCAGATAAGATAATGCAAACCTCTGCTGTAGGCAAAGCAATGAAGAATCGAAAATTGGCAGAACAGGCTTTAGCAAACTCATTCCCTTGGAGTTATTGAGAGAAGGGAAGCCTGATAACAGCAGCAGCCGAGGAAATCCCCTCTTTTTTTTTGTGTGCGTTGCTCTTCCCAGGAGGTCTCGATTGAAAATGACCCTGCAGAAGGCATTTTTTCTGGAGGAGCTGTGCTCATGCTGCTCGTCGTGACATTAAGGTCTTCCCATGCTACGGCTGCTGTGTGTGGTAGAGCCGCAGTTCATCAGCCCCAGACACCCCGCTGTGGTTTTGTGGGGATCTCTGTGGGTGTGCTGGAGCAAAGCCTCTTTCCTGGGCCTGTTGGTGTGGCTCCAGGTCCTGCGCTGTTCCAGCACAGGATGAAGTGAGCAGTGGCAGGGGTGGCATGCATGTGTGTGACACAGGGAATGCGTGGGCCAAGAGGGAAGAAAAGTCTGTGAAAACCCTTTCAGCCCATGGGGCAAAGGCAGAATGACTGATGGGACAACCTGAGTGTAGATACGGAGGAGATGAGCAGGAGGGGCTGTCTTAATCCCACCTTGCTGAGAAAATCAGCCCCAGCAGCCAAGCCCGGCCTGACAGACTCAGATGATGGCAGTGGGTATGTGTTCTGGAGCCTGAGCATGGTTTTGAGTCATGTCTTTTGCTAAATGGAATGTGTAGCGTGTCCTTCCTCACACATCCAATTCATTTCAGAGGTAACACAATAACTTAGCCTGTGCCTGCTATGTCTTCGTTGCTGGATGTCAATTTATTTTCAGTGGCCGTGACAATCGAGGGATATAACTCATTTATTTTCAGTACACATTCCTACTGAAAGACAGTGTCCGCATAATGGAGAGTATCTCATGTGAATATTTCTATTCTGAGGCACAAGTTTCTGTCAATCTATCTGTCTCTCTGCATGAATATTTTTTTCTCCCATTTTTTCTAGTGTGCCCATGAGGCCAGTATTTACTAAAGAGCTTTTGGTTTATAGACTGATTAGTCCATTCTCATCTCCTGTTATACAACTTCCATGTTCTTCAATAAAAAAAAAAAAAAGATGGTGGCTGCCTGATTCAGGAAAACTTTGTGTCTTTCTACTTAACAACTTTTCTGAAAAATCATGACTTTTTCCAAAGTTTGTTCCGGATTCTGAGATGCCATAATGGGACCTGTAGTTCTGTGATACCTTTCACACAAATAGGTAGTTCTTGCACTAAGAGATGAAAATTTTGTGCTGCCTTCCCAGTTTCCATTGTATCACCTTGAGTTTGCATGAGCTCTTGGGTTTCAGTGCATGAGCACAGGAGTGCTGGGTCATCATGTCACTGTTGGTGGTGTCTCCGTTGGGTGTCTACAATGAGGTGGAGTGTTCTTGATTCATGTATCCGACTGTCATGCCAACCATGCCCTTGAGAAATGCAGACTCTCATTCTGCCCAATGTTTGCCTGGACTAAGTTTCTCTGTCCCTTAAGCATTGAACTGTAAAATGAGCATGGTAGTGCTTCCCCAAGGAGCTGATGGGACTTGTGTTTCCTTTATTTACTACAAAATGGTAAGACAATGCTTTAAAATTCACCAGAATGTTTCACGGGAGGGTGACAGTTAGGATGAACATCTGTTTATGAAAAAAGCTTCCTGGGACATGAATTGTTTCTGGAGATAAAATCTAATGAAGAGAAAGCTGTAGAACCTTAGTGGGGTCTCTTCATAGCAAACCCAACTTGAAGTCCTTTAATACTGAAAGTATTCACACTGGCTGGACTTAAGGTTCTTTTCCAACCAAAATGATTCTATGATTCTATGGGTGAAACAACTCCCATAGGACAGAAAATTCAGAAGTGTGGCTGTAGGATGTTTACTTGGGATGTGGCTGATCCATTGGTCTATCTCTTCCTTAATTTTATTTTAAAAGGTCTGTGTTTTGTTCTTGTTTGAGCTGTTTCTTGACCAGGCCACACTCCCCTCCCTCACTAGAGGTTTGAGATGGGAAATAATCTAAAGATCTGAGATATCTCAGACATGAGCACAGGCAAAGCTTCAGACACAGCAGGACACCAGAGGGTTTTAAGTGCAAAGGAAGATAAGGCACGGGGTTGGGGTGGGTGAGGAGAGGAAAGGGGGACCCTGGAGGAGGAAAGACAAAGCACTTCTGTGAGTAAGTGCCAGCTGTGGGCTCAGCCTTCCCTTGCCCATGGCCTCAGCTCACACCGTGCACCTGGCTCCTTCACTTGAGGGAGAGCAAGAACTGCTCTTGTCTTCTAAGTGATTCCTATTCATCATAATGATTTATCAGGAGGCCAAGTGAGAGCTGCTCTGTCCCTTGATCCCTATCACACCTGCTGAAGGGTTTTCATTCAAACCAGCATCTGGAGCTAAAGCAAAATGCAAATGCCACCCTTGAGATGAGGAAGAAATGCTGAAGGGGAAGGATGTCATTAGAGTTGCAAGGACAGAGGAGATATTTAAGGGCTGCAAGGCTTTATCAAAATTTTCCTGGGAAATGTGTGAAACTTTCTTTTGCATTATCTCAGAGGAAATACCTCTGAGTCCAGCATCTTGCACCTCATCTCTCCTACCTGCAGAATGGGGGGAAATAGCCTTTCTCACAGAGATACACTGTGAGCTAAAGGTCTGGAAAGCTGAGGAGATGCAACGTTGTAAAAAACAGAGAACAAGGATGATAAATGTCTTTCGGTCACCATGTCTTGGTGTTTCCTTAGCCCATGGCTCTCTGTGACTAACACATTTCATCTCACAGGGTCTCCTTGACAACGGGTCTTGGACAGAGGTACAGGTTGCTGTCAGCAGTAGATGAAGGGTGAAGCCACGGGAAGCATTCAAATGTACTTGTGCTCTTGCTACATGAACCAGACTTAAATCTAGTCATGCCCAAAAGTGTAAGTGAAGGCCAGGAAAGACCAACATCTGGAGAGGTAAATTGGAACAACATAGGTTGTCGTGACCTTCTTCTGTACACCTCGTGCAAGTGCCCCTTGGAGATTTCCTGACAAATAATAAATAACCTCCCAGATGTTCCCTCTTGCAGAAGCTTTGTGCTTATCTGGCTCATTGCAGTGATGCCATGTAGAAAGCATGATGTGGCAGCTGTAAAGCACTCTGTGGATTTACTCCAAACACTCCTTGCAAGGTCCTGACCACTATGGTTCAGTGACCATGGCAGGCAATGGGCACAAATTGAAACCAGTGGGCATAAAGCAAAACAAGGAGAAGTTCTCACTTGATTAAATTAGAAAACAGGTCTGACTTTAGTGTTGGCCTAGGTAGCCTCTTAAGGCCCCTTCCAACCCTAATTATTTGATGATTCTATAATAAAAAGCAGGTGCACACCTGCTGGGTCTTATCCCCTTTGTTGTTTTCATTGGAGTCTCATTTTTTCATTCACTCTCAGTCTTCAATGAGAGGATGAAAAATGAGAGTCAACACTGAAAGATGGTTACCTTCCCTTCTGTGAGCACTGTGTACAATTTTGAGTTCACATTACTGACCTAAGGAAAAAAATTGGCCTAAAATATACAGTTGTTGACAACTCTGCACTGAGCATCTGAGACATTCACAGCTCTGATTCCATAATGAACCTGTCACAGTTTCTCTGAGCAAACCTCTGTTCTTTTCCATCTCCTGGAATCAGCTTTAGGAAGAGACAGTGGAGATTCTCTGAAAAAACCAACCCCCAAATCTATCATTCAGCTTCTCTTGACTGAGAAAATGTGTCTCGTAGCTCCTGAGGAGCACAGCTGTCTGCACAGCATCAGGGACAGAGAGGTCATCTGAGGCATCTCCATCTCCTCTGGCAGAGCCTGGTGTCTGCAAGTTCCTCCTACGCCTTTACAAAAGCATTTATTAAAGGATTTTATACCTGGAGTGCCAGCCAGACTCGGCTTGGCCGGTGCAGCAGAATTCTGCATCAATTGGCTGTGAGGGGGGACGCGTGGTCAGGGTGTGGGCAATAAAAGGCAATATATTGTTCAGATACCATGATAAGGTGGGTCTGAGCAGGGTGCCAGATGGATGTGTTGCTGCAGTGGTACCAACTGTACATATAACTCAAAAGATAAAATATTTTGCTTACTGGGTCAGTATGGGGCTTTTTAGCCTAGAGAATTGAAGGCTGAGAGGAGATCCTGGGGTGCATCAAGAAGAGTGTGGCCAGCAGGTTGAGGGAGGTCATCCTGCCTTTCTACTCTGCCCTGGTGAGGCCCCATCTGGAGTACTGTGTCCAGTTCTGGGCTCCCCAGTTCAAGAAGGACAGGGAACTGCTGGAGAGGGGACAGCAAAGGGCTACAAAGATGATTAAGGGCCTGGAGAATCTCCCCTGTGAGGAAAGGCTGATGAACTTGGGTCTTTTTAGTCTGGAGAAGAGAAGACTTAGGGGGGATCTGACCAATGCCTATAAATATTGAAAAGGTGGGTGTCAGGAAGATGGGGCTGGTCTTTTCTCAGTGGTGCCCAGGGACAGGACAAGGGGGAACAGGCACAAACCTGAATATAAAAGGTTCCTTCTAAACATGAGGAGGAACTGTTTTTCTTTGAGAGTGGTAGAGCACTGGAAGAGGCTGTCCAGAGAGGTGGTGGAGTCTCCTTCTCTGGAGACATTCAAAACCCGCCTGGACAAGTTCCTGTGCAACGTGCTCTAATTAGACCTGCTCTGGCAGGGGGTTGGACTAAATGATCTCCAGAGGTCCCTTCCACCCTCTGTCATTCTGTGGTTCTGTGATACTGGGCTGATGTGACCCTTCATGCAGGTTTCCATAGGAAAAACAGATCCATGAAAAACTTGCTTGCCCAAAAGATGAGCATAGCTATGAAAGAGCTGGATGGGGTGGGAATGCAGGTCTTCCAGAGGGAGGAAAACATCAACTGTGGCTATATTTGCAGATTACAAATGTCAGCTGCTATTTTGCCACCTGCATCTGTTGAGATGTTAAGAAAAAAAAGCATTAAATATGTTCCCTTTATTAAGGGATTAGAATAGCCTGAATGGTCTTCGACAAGCTCTCTGGGATTTCCAGACTTGCAAATAGCTGTGGGGAAACCTCTTAGGGATCACAAGCTCAACAAGCTAAGATGGAAAAGGAACTAGATGAGCTGGACATGTCTGACTTCTATCTGCCATGGATTAATCTCTATGAAACCAGCACCAGAAAAACAAAATTGCCTCTTGAAAGTAAAAGAGTCTGTGAGTCATTTAAACAGATTGACACCAGTATGTTCAGGGCCCATCAAGAAACAATTTCCATCCAGCCATGAATATTTACAACTGAAGCATATTCCATTATTTGAAGAAAAGCTGAATTGTTTTGATCATTTGTTGTTGTTGCTGTTGAGGAAAGGATTTAGCCTGTGTGTTAAGTCAGGGGGCGTGAAGTGAAGAAGTGAACGGTAATGGAAAATGCACCATATATTTGCTCAGGGTGAGATAGATGAAAGGAGTTTTAATCTGCACTTGTTAGATTTCCATAGAGGAGCCCATCAAAGGAGGTCCTGGGCCATTGGGGCATTTTCATGTGCAATAGAAGTTGCTCAGTTGTCTGCTCCTGTCAGATGAGCTGGTTCTGCACTGTGATTTCCTCAGACACTGGAATTTGAAAAGAAAATCAGAAGTGAGAAAGCTCAAGCCAAATTCAATCTACTCACCTGGTGCTTCTTCAGAGCAGTTTGACTTTGCATGGGAAGGGGAATCCAGACTCTGCCCACATGGTGGGAGCTTCCTGCAAAGCCTCTGGGCTTCCCTTTCAGTCAGCCCAAAGGTTGCCCAGGTCTGACTGGGCAGTGCAAGGTTGTTGGGAAATGGAGTTTGTCCTGAACTTCCAACAGGTTGAAGGCCAAAAATTTTATTGGGATGAAGCTTTAGCTGCTTTAACAAGTTGAATTTTTATTATGTTCTTTTGACAATGTTGATGACTGATATATAAATTAATGTGATATAAAGATGGGCATGAAATTAAAAGAATTAAAAGTGTGTTTGCCTTTTTAAAGGTTTTGACGTTATTGGAGAAAGAAAGTCAAAACAACCCACTTAGACATTTTCATGTTCCATTCTTGTTCTTTCAAAGCTGTTGGAAATCCCTCACTCATGAGGTGGAGGACAGTCGTGCAAGGACTTCACTTTATGGGACTGAATCCCATAACAGTGATTCAAACTGTTTGTTCACCTGTACACTTGAAGGAAATTAATCTTAGGCCAGGAGAAGAGAATAAATAAACCTGAGCAAATGCTCTCTGGTGCCTTAACTGCCTGTACTGTGAGTGGGATAATTTAAGGCCTCAAATCTCTGCAGCCGTGATGGGTGACTTACTCCCCACAGTTCGGGTAGAAAATGATGAGCTGAGGCTCTGGTACAACAGAGAAGAGAGTATAATTGTCATGTGGGATTGCTCAATGGCAGGCAAGAAAACATCATCGCAGTATGCCACAGGCAGGACAATAAAGGACTAAATTAACTGCAGAGGAGAGTTAATGACCAGTGCGAGGAATTAATGTAAGCTTAACCCTTAATTAGTTCAACTTTCTCCACCACACTCCACTGCTCCCCGGCACTAAACCAGATAATATATAGAGAGACATCCACTAGAGCCTCTGTATTTCTTCCACCACCACCTGCTATGCTTTGGAAGAGCAGCATGTGTGATCCATCCTTGCCTGCCATCACTGTAAACTCATCAGCAGTTTTCCAGTGATGGAGAAACCTCCAAGAGATGAACAAGGATATCAGAGAGGCTTCAGCTTGACCTCAAATGTGTGAGAGCCATATGTTTTGGGAGATGGGAGGGACTCTAAGCCACCTGGGGTGATGCTTTATTTGAGGAGGGGACCTGGATTAGAACAGAATTTTTGCCACAAGTTTCTTGGTGTTTTGGGGTTTTTTTCACTGAAAATACAAATTGGAAATGTTACTGTGAAGTCTGCTGGGAACTGCAGATTCAGTTAATCACGCTCCTTTTTTTCTCTGGATACCCTGGTTGGATTATACCTCCCAGAACATAATGCGGTGTCTCCTCTTTTGCTAAGGAGGTAATGGCCAGTTACACAAATCACTAGTCCTGATGTATTAATTTTTTTCTTTGAAGCATTTAATGTTTGGGGAATCTTCCTTTTTTAATTTATTTTTCATTTTTAATGAACAGATAAAAATGTTTTCCCAAAAGTTTTTGTGAAAACCTCTGCTGTGGTAGATTCTCAGACAACATTCCCATCTAAACCAATCTTTATGTAAAAAATTGAACCAGATGTCATGAGTGATGTGACCAGACAGGGTGTGGATATCATTCCCTAGTTAAGAGAAGGAGTTGCTATGCCAGATGTTAAGCTTCACACTTGTTGATTGAGCTGTATTTTTTATACTTCACTCTGGTAATGGATCCCACAGCCACCACCCTTCTACAGATGCTGCAGGAACACACTAAGTGGCCATTAACTAATGCTAAATTATGATGGAACATCTCCTGAAATACATGTGACACCCACATGAAGAACAAATGAATTTGTTTCTGTCAAGGCAATGACAACGGATTGCAGTTGAATTAACTTGAGTGCTGTTCACTGCTCTGCACCAACTGTAACAAGTTCCTTGTAGGGTGCAGGTAATTACAGGGACACAAATGACAGTGGAGGGATGCCCTGAGTGTGAGGATGCAATGGTATAGATGGCTGGTAAGGAAGAGTTGTGGGAAAAAACAAATCTCAGGATGAGAAACCAATTCTATTTCTGCTGAACAGTGCAGTTTGCCTCCTAAAGACATTAATGAGAGTGAGATCATGCTGTTTGCCCCTCTAATTGCATCCATCCCTGGAAAAGTCATTCTCTTCTCATGATAGAGGGAATTCTGTACCACTTGGTGGTACAGAAAGACCCTTGGAGGTCAGTCCTGTGATGATGTCTCTATACATCTGCATCTCTCCAGGGAAAAATAGATCAAGAGGGAAAGGATTTTTCTACAACGTTCATGCATGATACTAGAAAAATGTGCACAGGATTCCTATAGTGGCTATAGTTTCTAAACTATATAGGCTAAAGTTTCTAAAAGCTGTTTCTCTGCTGGGTACGTTAGTGCTCCGAAAGTCGTGGTACTTCTCTGCTGCCGTGGTGCCTGATTCCTTGCTCTCAATCAGTGCTGTGTATCTTGAGGTGCTGTGCAGGGTGTGAAGTGGCAGGTTAAATGAGGCAGCGAAAAGGAATCAGGGAGAGCAAATAGAGGAAGAGGGAAAGCGAGACAGGAATGGGAGAAAACTGTGTTTCTGGCATGAGGAATCAGAGCCCTGAGGTTGTCTCAAAGGAAAAACAAATCCAGATCAGAAGCAAGCATGGGGTTTTGAAAGAGATTGATGAGCCTGGAATTGGTCTGAACATTTCCATTGAAAACTTTCTATCAGAAAATGCTTTTTGAATGCAAAAAATTGCTTTAGTAAAGTTACACTGATTGGGATGAGATTTCCCATGAGAAAAATGAAAGCTTTTTGTCTTAAAGCATTTCTATTTTTCATTATATTAATTTAAAAAAAAATCTCAAAGCAAAATAAAATCTTGAAACCCTGGGATGTCTCATTAAGTAGATGTTCTGATTTTCATCTGGTTCTGAATTATTTAATAAAAAAAGTCAGCCGGAGCTGGGATACTTTCCACCACGTGGAGTCTCTACATCTTGCACTAGGCTGACTGCAGCCCAGGCTCTATTTTACATGGGTTTTGGGACAAAACCTGGTATCATCTGATGTTAGTAAGGGTGAACCCTGGGTTATATACTCATATCTGTTTTTTCCTGAAGAGGGGGATTTCATATACTGCTTTCAAATGAGTCCTCTCTTTCAAAGGGCAGATTTCAGAGCAAGATCCTTTCTGATAGACCATCCTCTGAGCTTTCTGGAGATGGTTCACTTTCAGCCTTGTTTCTTGATAGTAGAAGGTTTCAGCAATTTTGCCTCCATTTGAAAGAGCAGAAGTCTCAAAAACCATTTTATTTCTACAAGTTTCATGAAAACTGGCAGCTGGGAGAGACCCAAACTCAAGTCCACTGAGGACAAGCTGGGTCAATGATGACATTATACATTTTGTCTGACAGCGACCAGCTGTCCAACAAACATATGTGCCCCACTTTCTCCAAAAGCAGCCTGGCAACAACAAGGCAGTTTACACTTTTCTGACAGTACCGTCAGCACAACGAAGGAAAAATCAGTCTGTGAAGGGCTGTGGGACATGGAGAACCATCCCAGAGGTAGATGGCCTGTGGATCTTAGATGCTCCTGGCTTATTCTGCTTTTGCCTGGTGGGAATCCTCAGGGACCTGGGACAGAGCAGGGAGAGGTTAGAAGACAAAATATCCTCATCCCTAGGAAAACAAGCTTCATTAGTTCTTTTGTTTTCTTTTTTATTTCAAGAACAACTTCATTACAGTGACTTTGTTTTTTCACAGATTACGGAGAGCATTCATTTCCCTCCCCCTCCTCCTCCCCTCCAACCAACTAGCTCTGAGGCTGCCTAATTCCCAGCAGCAGGTGATGGTGGTGAGAACTTGCACTCCAGGACCTGGGATGCAGGTGCCCAGAGCTTTGCATTGTGCTCCTCAGGGCATGGGTAGGAACCGCCACTCACCCAGGCTGTGATACCATGTTAGTGCAGCACTCACACGCCTCCGTTGGGTGGGCAATAAAATTATCAGCTCCTTGGGGCAAAGACTGCCTTCCCAGTTTATGTTTGTTATTAAACATTTATTTTTAAATTGGATTAAAAATTAAATAAGGGAGGGGATTTGTTTTAGCCTGCCTCAGAGAATGACATAGGTTGTGATTTTGTGCAGAGACAAGGATATCCATCATTCCTGTTTGGAAGGAATTAAACCAAATGGATTTTTTTTTTTTATTAATGTATTCACTCATAAACATTTTGATAGCCTTATTATATTTGCTTATTTTATTTGCAAGTCAGGTACACGGTGTACCTGAGAGTCCATAGCTATTCCCAGCTCTGCAAACCCCAGATAGCTTCTGCAAGCACCTGCAGGCTAAACAGCATCCCTAAGTAAAACGTCTGCCTCCCTTCCACTTTGGAATGCTGTTAAATGTGGAAGGGTATTTCTACGCCTAAGATTACTCCTCTGTTTCGTGTGCCATTGGCTGTTTGTTGGTGCAATTAATTGCAGAATATTTTCCTCTCATGCTTCAAAGCAAGCTGTAATGATACCTCTCGCAGGGTCTTAAAGTCAAGCCCAGCTACCCCAGGTAAATTCGTGTGGCAAACTATTTCTAGAGAGCAAGCAAGGACAATTTAGTCACCAGGGATGGGGAAAGGTGTGGTGCATTTATTTTGTTGCCAATCAGGTGGGTACATACAGAGTCCCCAGTTGCGAAGTAATCTCGGAACTGGGGGAGAGGTGTAAGTGAATTATTAACACTGTTATTGTTAGCCCTTTTAGCTTGTGCATTCCTTCCGTGCTGTTTTCCATCAGGAGGAGAAATACGTATGTTCTTGTAATCACACTTGCCTTTCAAAAAAGGTACACACACTTTCATTAAACACAATAAAGCCAGGCAGCAACAAGCATTCTCCTCTCAGCTCAATGCACAAGCAGTTCCATCTCCCTGTGGTGTTTCATGGTCCCACTTGGAACAGTTTCTTTCTTTTCTGTCCAGGCACATCCAGGCTTGACATTTTCCAGCTCTTGAAGGAAGGGGGTCTGTCTCAGGCTACATCAATATGATGTTTTTCAGTGAAGATGTTGGCTGCTGTCTCGCTGGGTTGTTAAGGATGACGATGATTCAGTGATGCAGATGGTGATTTTTTATCACTTATTACAGCAGTGATGCACCAAAAACCAGTTTTATGTCTATGATACTTGCTACCTGGGGGGAAACCCATGTTCCTGAGATATCCATCTGGGCAGTCCAATGAAGGAGGTTCTTGCTCCTGAGTTGAGAGACAGTTTCCAGTAACTCCTCACTGGGTTTTTCCATGTATCCAGTACAAACTGGGAGAGGAAGGAGTGGCCAGGGGAAGGGGAGCTGGAGAGGCTCCTGTCTCTGCTGTAGGGTTGCAGCAGAGGATAATCCCTGGGGACCATGCTGTCAGGTTCTGCTCTTTTCTTGCAGGCACCAGGGAGCTGTCAGATGTGCTTTTGGTCCTTTGGGTTGACTTGCAGGTGTTTGGCTGAATCCAGGGATGAAGAGGAAATATGTGTCCCTCTGCTCCACACAGTAAAAGCAAATCACAGCCTTGTAGGTTCAATCTCAAGCTATTGCTCAAGTTACCCCATTTTCCAGGGATGCAGGAATGGTCCCCAAATGCAGCATCACGTGAATGCACCTTTGGGAACCCAGGCTCTGCTCTTTGATGCCAGGTCATTTTGAGGTCTTTGCAAACTGTATCACTTTGTGCAGCACAGATGGCCAAGGAAAAGCACAAGCAGAAGCAGGTCTAATAGTGTCAGCTGGTATTCTCCCAACCCTGAGGTCAAGTGCCTGCTCTGCTGCCTGTGTGATCTTGACTCCAAGATAGGATTTGAATTCAAGGGAGTGAGGGACATTTGTATGAGCCTTCATTGATGGAAATAATGCTTAGCTCTATTCTTTCCTGGTATTTTTCATGCCAGCCTATCATAGAAAAAAATACTTCTATACTGAATTTCATAGCTTTCCTTCCTCCTTTACTAGTAACACAGAATTGCCTTCCCATTTCTTTAAAATTCTGAGGTTTAGCAAGTAGATGAATTACACTTCCTAAAAACCCAGCCCCAGCTGTGAAGTAAATATACCTTTCCTCTCAGGGAACTGTTGCTTTGACTTGTGGAGTTCCATCATGGTTGTTGCTGTGCAATGGGAACTTTGTGGAAAAGGAGGTTAAGTGCTAAGGTTAAAACAGGTTCAAGCATAATCCAGAGTGCCCTTGGCAATGACAGAAGTGTTTTAGTGGGTCTCATTCATCATTGCCTGACTACTTAAAGTGGTGGAGTGGCTCGTTATTGGTTTTAAATGCCTTTATAAGAGCTGCAAAGAGAAAAGTACTAGTGTTTTCCTCCCTTAACCCACACTCAAGAGGGAACAATGATATTTAAGACCTCAGAGTGCTATGTAAAAGATTTCCTCTTTAGAAACCAAATTCCTCTGCATGAGCCATGTGGAGCAGCTCAGGCTCAGTCCCAGAGTGGAAGTTTCTGTTGGTTTGTGGAGTTATGTCTATGACAGCATTTTGGAGCCGGAAGCAGGGAGCTGCTGTTGCCAGCTGGTATGGCCAGACCTGCCTTCGTGACACCATCGCCTGCTCCTAAGCCAACTCATGGCTCTTCTCCTCACTGATCCCACCAAAGCTTTGTCATCTCAGGGGGCTGAATGAACCATCAGCAGGGGCTGTGGACTCTGAAGTGTAAGGAAAGACTGCACCATTATGGAGCATAAAAAAATACATTCTGAACATTACAGAACTCAAACACCTCTGAGCAAAAACCTTCTTAGTGCTCCATCTTACCCATATATTTTGCATGTCTGCAGCTGATACACACAGTGGTTCAGAGTAGTCCATACCTGAGAATTTTTGTGCAGATATGTAAACTACAAGAATAAAGCAGAGGTTTTGGGTTTTTTTTTTCTTTTTTTTTTTTTTTCAATTAAATGGATGCTTTAACTTTAGGTACCTGGCCAAGGATCTTTACAAAGCTGTTTCTAGTGGGTATGTTAACGCCACTGGGGAAAGCAGTGGTAAATGCTAGTGGAGGATGAATGGTTCATCTCATGCATTCAAAAGCAGCTGAACCCAAACTGGAACAGGCACAGAGAGACACTATGAGGAGGATTAAGAAAAAATGTCACCTGTTTTAGGAGGGAAGATTATAAGAATTTAACTTGTTTAAGCTAGCAAGACAAAGTCTGTGTGAAGGGCTGCGATTACTCTGTAGAAAATACATCAAGAGGATAAGCACTGAGAGGGAAACGGAGCTACTTCAGCTAAATGATGATGCTGGCATTGGAGCAAATGGTATAAATTTGTCATAGATGACTTTGTGTCGGAAGTTAGAATGTTGTTTTTTCTTAATGCTTGAAGGAATGAAATCCTGAAGGAACTGCTCAGGAGGAGTAACAGGGATAAAAAGCCTAGCAGGTTTGAAAACAGGATCATCCCTTGTGGATGGGATTATATGATGTGGTTGCCATTAACAGGAGGCTGCGTTCAAGGACCTCTCCAATTTGATGCACACCAGAATTTTCTGAAGAAAACATTGGGTGTACACCTGGATTGTAGGTGTTGAGCACATCTGATTTGAGTTCATCAGGGTGGTGAGATGCCTGGGAAACCTAGAAAAATACAGTGATGTCCTGGAAAGCTCTTTCCCCTCAGTTCTTGGAGGCACATAGTGTGAATCCTGTGTTTCTTGGCCATAGGAAGATTTTCCTGCACAAGTTGTTAGATTTGGAAATCTTATTAACTGAGATCCTGTCTATATTTGTAAGGAGTTATTAATACATACTCCCTCAGGGTGCTTAACTCTGTCCAGTGCTGTGTGAAGGTCCCATGTGGAGACTGAAGCACCTTCAGTGGTTGAGTGCTCTTGCTATGAGCAGCTACACAAAACATGAGAGTGAGACACCCAAACTGCAGACAATCTCCAGTCTGACAGCCTCTCAAACTTGTTAATGTCAAGGTGAGGACATCCCTGAGTGCTATTCAGTGTTTTCACCTTCAAAAGGTGGTAAGAATTTCCTGGGGGTTTAGCTAATGCTCAGTCTGACTGAAATCAAGGCACTGGATGTGGTATGATTGTTTATCATCTGTATTGATACAGCGTCTGTGAGCCACTGAAATGCTACTGTATTAGACTTTGTACAAAAATGGATCAGAAAAATGGTTTGTCCTTTCTATTGCATGAAAATAATATAATGTTTTCTCTGATTTAAGGGAGAAAAAGAGGGGAAAGCATTGGCTAGATTGATTCTGACCAATAGCTTTCCAGTAGTCATAATACAACATAGAGAGGAATGCAAACCATATTTGAAAAGACAATAATACACTCCTCCTGCAGAAATGAGTGAGTTGGTCTTGATTTTATCCACCCTGGAACCCTAATCATTGTCTGATGAAAGAGAGCACCTGGTCTATTATCCCATAAATAAGCACAGGCAAATGCACTGTGTTTTCATTACAAAACGTGGCTCCCCTGCAGGGCTGCCACACGCTCAGGAATGTACTGCAGAAGAGGGAAGAAATTTGGAAGTTTGCCCTCAGGTTTCCTAGAGAGACAAGGCTGTGGTAGCAGTTAGAGAAATACTCACTCTGCCCACTGGCGTTTCCCTCCCATGGCTAAAAAGCGATTGTTGTTGCTGTTAATTAGAGCTGTATGGAAACATTCGCAGGCAAACCTGGAGCCATGTCAGACATGCCTCGTGGGGTTGTGTGACGGGCTCAAACTGCAAATCAACTCCCTTTCAAGACTCACCGTGATGCCCGGAGGGACCGAGTGAGCGAGAGAGAGAACTGGCACCAAGTGATGCAGGAACACATTTAAGACAAACCACAGTCCAGATGTGGACTAATTAAGACTCACTTTCTTTCTAATTAAGACTTAGGGGATATTATCTAAAAAATCTGGAGCTGGTGTCCCAGCTTTGTGCTGAAAGTGCAGTCCAACCTCCTTTCTTTTTGATTTTAGTGACAACACTTTGCTCTGAGTCTGTTTTGTCCCCTTTTGAATAGGGAAGAGTGTGGCCAGTAGGTTGAGGGAAGTCATTCTCCCCCTCTGCTCTGCACTGGTCAGGCCACAACTGGAATCCTGCATCCAGTTCTGGGCTCCCCAGTTCAAGAGAGACAGGGAACGACTGGAGAGAGTCCAGTGAAGGGTAATGAAGATGATTCAAGGATTGGAGCATCTCCCTTATGAAGAAAGGCTGAGAGAGTTGGGGCTCTTTAGCCTGGAAAAGAGAAGGCTGAGCAGGCACCTTATTAATGCTTCCAAGGATCTGAAGGGTGGGTTGAAGGAGGATGGAGCCAGACTTTTTCAGTGGTTCCCAGTGACAGGACAAGGGGCAACGGGCACAAGTTGGAACATAGGAGGGTCCACTCAAATATGAGAAAAAACTTCTTCACCATGAGGGTGGCAGAGCCCTGTCAGAAGCTGCCCAGGGAGGGTGTGGAGTCCCCTTCTCTGGAGATCTCCAAGACCCGCCTGGGTGCAGTCCTGAGTAACAAGCTCTAACATGCTCTAGGCAATCCTGCTTCAGCAGGGGAGTTGGACTAGATGATCTCTATGGTCCCTTCCAACTCTAAAAATTCAGTGAAATCAGTGAATACTAAATGTTGTGCTTGAAAGCACCACTCAAAGCGAGGACAGCAGTGACCCTGCTGACACCACTGTGTGCTGCCGTCAGAGCGAGTACTATTGAAACCCTTTGCTAGATTCACCTACAACACATCTCCAGAGGGGTTACCCTGATGTAAAGGAGAACTGTGGATCCGGCCGACTGGATCTTGGCTGGTCCTGCTGCAAAAGGGGCGATGCTCTGCTTAACCAATGCAGCCAGCAAGGGAAAGAGGCAAAAAAATAAATCTGTCCTGATTGTTTGGGACAAAGTATAATGGAGTTCTTTGAATGGGTGGGGGTGGCTTTCCAGAGCTCCCTTGGATGTTGGAATCACATCTCCTGGTCAGTAGTAAAAGGTTGATGTGGGTGAAAACCAGCAGGATCTGCCCCAGCCAGCAACTCAGCATCCCCCCTGAGTACGTCAGACTGGGATGCAAGAGAGTTTTCCATTTCTTGCCCTTGTGTTCCAGATCATTTGCTTTGACTGTTTGCATATGCTGTCAATTCACCAGCACCTTTATGCAGTCAGTTATAATTCACATTTGCTGTTTTTTAATGAATGTTTGTTCAGTGGAGCATTTTCCAGGGAGCGTGCGTGGTGCGCAGAGCCAGCCCACATCCCAGCAGCCTCCAACACCATCTAAGGCGAGGAATCAAGCTCAGAAACAAATTAAGAATATATTATGTGACATGCGCCGCCTGCGGTGTGAGACGGAGGGGGACTCTGTGAATGGGAGTCTTGCAAGAAAGTCCCAGCAGCCATGCAGATTGAATACCACTTGTCAATGCAGGGGAAAAATCCCAGGAGGAATCATGGCCCTGCTGCAATTCCCTTAAAATCTAAATATAGTCTCAGTCGCTGCTGCACTGAAGCACCTCTTCTGTTCCCACCAAAAGGTTTGTTATGTGGGTTACTGTTCCTACCATCCAGATGGAGAACGAAAGCAAACCAGGGTCTACGGATTTCATGGTGATGAGTGGCCTTTGAGGAACATCCCAGGAGCCCCAGATCGTCAGGAGGGTACTGAGAGGCAGAAAGGATGTAGACAGAGCCAGGGCTGAAAGTGAGTCTTCTAAAGGTCCAGGATTCATGAGAAAAAGGGAATGCAGGGGCTATGTGAATGCTTCAGAGAGTGTTGGGAGCCCAATCCACTTTGTTGATAGAGAGAGCAATGCAAATTCCTAATTACTGTAGATAAACATGCTTGAGTTAATTACTTCTCCCATTTGATGCCTGTGCAAATCACGCAATGGCTTATAGAGACTGCTTTCCTTTCTTCTTTGCTGTGAAAGCCAAGGCTACAGCCTGTGCTTGGGAAGGACGTGTCAGGAAAGCCAAGGAGCAGACAGAAGAGTAGACATCAAAGTCAAGCAGCTCTGAATCTCACTGGGGGCACGAATCTGTGACCGGGAAACTGGACTCGGATTTCAGAAGCTTTTACTTTTGTCTCTTTGCCTTCAAATGCAGTTGCTGCTTGGACAAAATCAGCCTGGCTTTAAAGTAGGTCAGACTCTGTAGGACTGAAGTCATCTTGGGATGCTCTGTAGAAGAAGAAATACATGTCAGTGTGACACCACTCCGTACGGCAGCTTTTAATGGAGCTGCTCTCCGTGTGATTCAGAGAGTGGCTGTGACACAGAAAGCTGCATCCAGCTGGAGCAGCCCAGGGGTCACAAATCCCACCTGAAGGAAAGGACTTAATCAGAGAGGAGGACAGCACAAGAGAAAGGTGGCAGTGGAGATTAAAATTCTCAAGCTGCTTCCAAATAAAAAAGATGGACATAGAGAAGCACCAGGGTCCTGAGCACCTTTTTTCGGTGTCCCAAAAACCTAGTTATTCACTCAGACATTGCTGTCTCATTAAGTAATCACATATTTTTTGGATAGTCTGTCAGCAATTCAGTCTGCACTATTTTAACACCATGAAGACATTCTGGACACTCCTGTTAGGTTTCAGGCACACAATTAGCAGTTTCTGGTTCTGAACAGCTTGTTAGGGTGTTGGGAATTGGAGAGGCGACACCAATGAATCATGATTTCAGGCACCTGCTCAACAGCTGTGGGTTTTGGATCCCCTCCGTTAGCAGTCCCTGGGAGTTTCAAACCTGTTTTCAGGGAAATGTTTCCATTAGCCTGGAGAGAAATCCCCATTTTGTCCCCTGTCATCCCCTGGCAGCCAAATCCTTCTGCCTCATTTTCCGGGGAGGCGTCAGTCCCGGGCACCGCTGCCACTGAGCTGCAGTTTGCCCCTTTTTTTGCTGCGTGCTCTAAAAATCTGCTTTTAGTTTGACACATTGAGCCAATCTGCTTCCCAAGCCCAGCTGCAGCTGCAGCATCTCCGGGGAATCCTGGCAGCGCTGCCGCTCCGGCACCGCTCACCCGCCACGCTCGGGAACACCGGCTGTTCGGGAGGGCAGTGGAAAGGAGCCGAGAGGAGGAGGAGGAGGAAGATGTAAAAGCAGATCAGCACCTCAGAGCCACTCTCCCTTCTCCTGGAGCTGCCCACCGTTCAACAGGAACACAAAAGAGGACGGAAGAATAACATTTGCTGACTCTCTGAGGAATGCAAGGCTGAAGCAAACGCCATGTGAGGGACCCGTGCATTATTTATGGTGCTCTGTACTATACGTTCTCCCCCACTGGATGAGCAAGTTTTTCTTGTTCAGAGGGATCCTCTTAACAGGCAGTTTAAACCCCGATCCCTTTTCTCCACTGAGCTGGGACTGAAGGACATGAAGGCATGGCTGCCTTCCCTTCATCTCCCCAGGTGGGAGCAGCCAGAAGGGTTTATTAGCCCAGCCGTGCGTGGGATGTGGACCCTCGACCCTGGAGAGCACATCTTCCCCGGGCAGGGTTTGGTCTCGGTGCCCTCACAAGCTCTCTCTGAGCCAGCAAAGCTCTGCTGAGCCAGGCAGCAATCAGCCCTCTATTCTCCCTGTCTAGACAAGCCTTGGAAATGATGCTTTTGAGTCGAGATCTTTCAGCTTGGGTGGGTCCATTGTCCATTTCACAGCTTCCCTTGGAAATGCTGACGCTTTGTGATGGGTTCCCATCCAGCCAAACCCGCTTTGCAAAGTGCACCAGGACCAATTCCATGTTGCTTTGCTCCTGGTGTGTGTAAAATACATCAGAATAAAAATCAGAATGACATTAAGGTGACATCGATGTGGGATTGTTTGTTTTTTACTTCTGCATTACCATAAAATATCAAACTATATTATAACAGGCTAGGGTTTTGCAGTGTGTTATTCTAGGCTTCATATATTATAAAGAGTTTATAGTAAATATAGTATTACTAGGTTTCTACGCACATATATTATTAAGTAGATATTTAGTATAAATTAGGTGGCTTTGTTGTTATAAAATGCCATCAATATTTCAGTACAGCAACATGTTAAAAATCAAAGGGATTAAAGCAATAAATCGGAACTGTCTGTTTTACCTACCTAAAATAAAATACTTCAGCATTTCTGAAACTAAACACAGAAGTCCAAGTGATTCATTCACACTTTTGTCCTGAGGTGGTTTTCACTGGGTCATATTAACACTTTGCTTTGAAATGTTAGAAATAAGATGAGACCACATTTTCTTCTCAAGAGTTTTCTGATCCTTCCTCCCCCCAGCGCCTGCCCCATCCTGGCCATGGGAGTGAGACCCTCTGGGCTCTAGGAGGCTGGTGGGAAAGTGGTAGCAAAGGCAAGGTTTTTGGATGTTTGCAGAGAAAGTATTCAGCACTTTAGCCAGGGGTTGGATTATTCCTCTGATTCCTCCAGCTTCATTTTACCTCTTGGGCTTTCCATCCTATGGGAAGCAGCTGGAGAGCAGAAGGGCTCTGGGGGAGTGTGTGTGTGCATGTGTAGGTAGAGAAGGGCTCTCCATGAGTACAAGCATCCCAAAAGACCCTCTGTTAGCTGGTAGCCACCTGAGCCACCTGATACACAGCCACCCATGGGCACACACAGTGGAAAACTATGCCATAAAATACACAAACATACACACAGACCCTGTGGCATTAGTGACTAATGCCCTCCTTATTAGTATAAATCACTCAGAGCGACAGCCTGGGGTGGGAGGAATTTATTTTGCTCAGCTTTGTCTCTGGATGTTCGATTTCAGAAGAGCTGATTTTGCTGAACTTCAGTGAGCTTGAGTAAATGGCCCAGAGAGAAGCTCGGGGAGGAAGGCATCTGTTTTTGCCTCCTTGGAAAAACCTCCACGAGGCTCTTTTTGGCTGATTCAGCTGTAGCAAAACTCTCTGCAGCAGCTTTGGGTTGAGATGTGGTCGCAAATGCCATAGAGGTGAGAGCTGCCTCAGCCTGTGGAAGGTGAGAGCCACTATCTGCTCTGCAGGGCTTCTGCTGATGTCTCTGTTTATCGGGCAAGACACAGCCCCAGGGGAAGCCCAAGAAAAAATTAGCAACAAAGCAAGGAGTGTGAAGTGCTGAGAGGCAGCAGGCAATTCTCTGTGCTTCGATGCCTTCCAGCAGGAAGAAAAGTAGGGTTTTTTTAATGAGCTGTGAAGATTTTCATGGCTGAATCGAGAATGGTTTGGGTAAAAGCAGCTGAAGGCATCAGTAGCTGAGGTGGGTCAGCATCACCTCTCCTCATACCCTCCCTTGCACTGAGGAGGGGACATCCTGCATTCTCCCCCTCTTTTAATTTGCCCTAAGCAGCTCTGAAAATCCAGCAATGGGTTGCAGCAAGGAGAAATTTCCTGGGGAGCAGCAGGATGCAACCACCCGTTAACATCAAACTCACACGTAAACTGTCCCCTGGGCACAGAAAGAAGCCAAGAGCTGGTTCCACAGTGGACAACTTTCCCCTTCTCTTCCCCTGCTCCGTGCCATGGCCTGGGAGCAGGGTGAATATTAAGTCTTGAGTTGAAATGACTGGGGATCTCCAGGTTCTCCTGTTACTATTTGTTGCTGCTTATTACCAAGCTGGTGGGGGAAATCTGAACCAGCTCCATCCAAAGACTATGGAGTCTTGATACCTTTGTGCATGTTCCCCAAATCTCACCCTTTCACCAGCTTTGTGAGTTACGTTTACAAGTCCCTCACCATCCACAAAACCCGGTTCTTTACATTCAAGAACAGCATTTCTGAAGTTGTTCTTCAAAGGCAACTGTTTTTTAGAAAAGATTTTTAGACCTTCTTTAGGAGGTGAGGCACTCTCATGAGAGGAGCCAGCTAAGCATTGCTAAGGACATCCTTTTACCTCTTGCAAAATTAAATATCAAATACTCTTACTGTCTCGTACATTTAAAAAAAATGAAAAAAAACTTGCTTTGAGTACGCTTCAGCTAGTTTTAAAAAGTAACTTGCCATGAGATATAGATCGTGTTTCCCAGCTCACAGATGCTGTAAATTGCTTTGCCATAAAACAGATGAGTGTGAGCTTGATTCTCTTTCAGATCATATCCCTGGGCAGGAAATGGGCTTTTTTTTTTTTTTCCCAAAGTGCAGAGTTTTCAGATGAACAGACCCTAATCCCATCTGCACGTGCACTCAGGCTGGGTGAGTGTGCTCAGGGATGGAAGGCACCACCGAGAGGTGCCAAGGCTGAGGAATCTTTTGGTGCCTGGGACCTCTCATACTTCAATGAGTTGGGTGGCAGTTCTCTCTGCCATCGCATACACACAGTGGAAGGAGGAACTGTGAATGCTCTTGAAGGTGCCCAGGCAAAAAATCCAGACAAGAACACCCACAAAGTCAAGAGCAATTGCCAAAAGCTTCCTTTTCCTTGTACACCAGCACTATTCATCCAGCCCACAGAGCAACTCTCACAGTTGTCTTCATCTGGTGGTTACATGCGATGAGGTGTCACATGCATCCAGGCTCTACTCTTGGCTCCTCTAGTGACAAGCATTTATGAAAGCAGACAAGCCAGCAGGAGAAGCACTTTTGGGCCAGCAGGTCTGAGACTGCTTCAAGGAAGTGCTTGATTTCTGAGCTCTTCACCTTGAAGTGGAGGGTGCCCAAACAAAAGAGGAAACTCTAAATCTTTATTGTCATAGGATTAATGTGAATGTGAGCTCCTAATCAGTGGACCATAAACCTCCCTCCTACCCAAGGGCTGATTTCTCCTTGTTTTATGTCTGGGGAAAGTACAAAAGGGAAGAGAATTTCTTTTGGCTCTGCAACCCATCTGTGATAGAGCAAACTGTTCCCCAAATCCCAGCCTGATGGTATAACCACTGCAAAAACCCCTGGTTATGACCTACCGTGGGGATGTACAACCAAAGAAACCACCGCAGCTTTCCATGCAGAGATAAACTCCTGGTAAACTGGGTATACTGGCATATATGAGGGGGCAGGGAGATGTCAGAGCTCAGTCCAAGCACCCAGAAGGCTCCATTCCTGAACTGCTGGTGGCTTCTCAGCCACAGGTACCCCTGTAGGTCTGGAGCTCTGAAAGAATTTATTTTCCTGGATGCATTCATTAAGAGCTCCATGGCACCATAATACAAAGCACTGCAGATTTGTCAGCGTGGCCTTGGGAAGACATCTCATCAGAAAACACTGTTTTTCTTCCCCCTTTAAGGATCTCGCGCATTTTATTCCTCCCATATCCACAGAAGGCAAGGGTCGGACTTGCGATGAAGAAGAAATGCCTTCCTCACCCCTTCTCGGAGGCTTTCATCAAAAAAGATGCACTGTAAATAACCCTTGTTTCCACTTGCAGCTGTGGGTTTTATGTTCTGGGCTGAGGCGATAAACTAACTTCTTACTCGGAACTGAGATCATTTGTAGCATTCATTTCCAACCCTCTCCCCCCACGCACCCACCTTGGCATGACAAATAAGAGATTGTAATTCTCTGGGAGGCATGCTTTATGGGAAGCAATGCATTTTGCTGTCCAAGCAGCTAAATATTATGTGGCTCGGCAGTTGATACGAGGCTTGGGCAGTATATTCTCTGGCAGACTTGCCACGATTTTCCGATTCACTGAGCTAATACGGGATGATTAAGAGAAGTCTTCCTTACTGGCTACTACTGTAATTTTCCCCCGCACCATGTAATTGTTTCCCAATTTATTTTTGCGCAAATGGGGCTGTTTATCCCTTCTCCATATAGGTCTATGGTTTAAGTTTTCTTTCTTTCTTGTGCACCCCTGGTGACTGTGTCCCACAGAGAAGGTCCAGGGAGTATGTTTGTTTGTTTGTCTCGGTCTTGTTGAAGTTGGGTGTTGTCAAAACTGGAAAACCTGGAGAATAGAGTCTACTTCTGCTGTAACCTGTAGTTCTTTAAGTCATATCAAAGCACAGACCAACTAGGAGAAGAGGATATGCTTCAGATGGACCCCCAGGGTGTGAGACACAATTCTTGTCTGTACAGAGAACAGTTAGCTTTCTACTGAGGTTAGTCAGCTATTTTGTGGTGACCTGTGTTGCCCACACTACATTGTTTTGTTTAAATTATACCCAGGTCCCACCAGACCTAAGGCTCTGTAATTGTTAACTCTGGTTCAGTAGGATTTATTGGCATATTTGGCTCCTCCTGTATCCTCATGCAATCACTGTTGCTGATACTGGCATTTAACAAGCTAATATCATTGTCTTGACATAATTTGGATGCTGTCCTGTAGTTAACAGGTTATAATACAGCTATTTTGCAGTGCAGATATAGTCCTCTCCTTCACCCTGGGAAATTAGATATTCCAGCTCCCACAGACATCGTGTAATAGCCCGTCTCAAAATGTACTGATGCTTCCTCTGCTCTTCACATACATCTTCATGTCCCTTGTGGTGGTACAGGTGTCAGTGACCCAGCATGAGCTCGTTACAGTTTTGCTTCTAGTCTCAGTGAGGCACAAGGAGCATAAAAGAATTATAAGCGTGTCAAGGAACAGGGAATCTCTTAATAGGGTTTTGTGGTGTTTTTTTTTCTGCTCATGGAAGAGAAAGCGTTAAAGATAGAGACACTGTACTGACTTCCAGGAAAGTTAAGATCAACATGTCTACTTTCAGCTTTTATTTTGGAGCACAGCATAGATGCATCATGTAGGGGAATCAGGTGCCTCAATTCTCCTGTGGTTCTTATTCACTCACTGAATTTACTAGAGAATGCAGAGTGCAAGTAACCAAAGGGCAGGCTGTGTACACACCGTGAATTGATGAGGTAGCACAGGGCTAGGTATAAATTCCCTCCAGTACTACAGGAGCAGGATAATCAACACCAGAGGTAATGGTAGCTACATAACAAGTGAGATACAGAACACCATAATATTATCAATATAGTCCTGATGACTTTCACTGAATTCAGAAATCGCATTATCCCCTTCATTTGTATTTTATGACTGTGCTTATGTTTATGTTATTTCTGCTGTGATGAGAACACTGGTTAGAAAAGAGAGGAGGGAGAAAGAGAGACTATCACTGGCCTAAGGACAAGCATAGGACACTACTTGTGATTGAGCCAGGATAAGGGCAAAGGGAGACCAAGGCATTTCACGTGGTGGTAGAATAATATTAATACACTTGGACATGGAGAAATTCTGGTTGCAGGAATCAGAAATTATAGAAAAAATAGATTTCCCTTAACCTTCCTTAGGTTGCCTGTTGCCTGCTTCTCTGGCAACACACAGAATACACTGTCCTGGCAGTAGCAATAAATCTTTAGCAATCCAAGACCAGTAAGAAAAATGACATTTTTCTTACAGGTAACAGGTAATCATCGCCCCAGTGGTGACTCTGCACACAAATGATTGATGCTGGGATAAACTGGCCAAAGCCAAAGGTGGTGGAAGGGAAGCATAGTCTGATACAGGAAAGTTAGGAGAGCCCTTTAGCATAGAAATCCCTTACAACTCTGTAACTCTGTCCCAACAAAGCTAGGGGAGTGAAAGCTGGGACAGCTACAAAAGAAACATGTTAGACCCTGATGCTCACCACAGTTTGGAAGGGACTCAGGCTCCAAGAAGAGAGTAATTCCAGCTGGGGGCTAATTTAAGCACGAGGACAGAGAGGGAAGATGGACAAAGTGCTTGGAGCAGCAAGAGCCTGGTTGTGGAGCTCTCAGTGATTCTCACAAGTCATTTCTGGCTTGGGCTGCTCCATGCTGGGTGGGAGCTCAGCTGACGGATGGCACCTAATGGTGACAGTGCTTGAGGGACCTCAAGCAGGACCCTGGCAGCTGTCCCATGCAAGGAATGGCCATGACAGTCTATTATCCAGTGATTTTGCTTCAAGGTATTAGCTAACATAGAAGAAATTTAGCCATGCTGTGTTCTGTCTTTGTAAATATAGGGTCATCTGCCGCTGTTAAAGCATGACATTGGAGACAGTCTCTTAAGTCAAGGCCTTAAATCTAGACAGAAGCCAAAATATATCCTTGGTTGCCCCATGAGAAGCTCTGGCCTTTCAGCAGTAATTAATTTAGTTGCAGGGTGTTTCGTGTACTTGTTTCTAGGCATGCAAATTGCACCTGTTCATTGGATTTGTAGCTCTACCTCCCTGCTTGCCCCAAGATTGGATCATCACTCACCATTATTTATTAGTGCACAGCATCCTTCTCCTCTCCAAAGGCATTGCACCAGCTCTGTAATCAAAGCTGTTCATGATGGGAGATGAAGGTTGGGTTGAAACGGAGGGCACCATGGAGTAAGGTTCAGTGTGGTTGTATACAGTTAATTTTCCCACAGCACAGTGCCACAGGCCCTGAATTCCTGAATATTTGGGTTTGCATCCCACAAAAAGGGTGTTGTGTTGCTTTTGTCCCATTTTGGAGTAATTTATAGACATATTAGGGATTGGTTGTACTGGAAAAAAAGGAATGGGTTTTTGATTAGACAGAGGCTGCACCCATTTTCCTCTAGAATAAAGAGAATTGCTGCATTTTTGCCAGTATCCTGACCACAAAGCTAAGCAGCTCATTTCTGTCAACTAGAAGCCATGAGAAAGCAGAGGGAGGAAGACAAAAAGAGACAACAAACTACTATTGTAGGATAAAAATAAAAAAATAGAGGGAAAAGAGTGTCTTCTGTCCTTGGTGTCGTGCCATGTTAGCAGCATCATAGCTCTAACAGGATTCAGGAAGGTATAAGATAAAGATAGCAGGAGAAATGAATCCCAGTCAAGACAGGCTATGATCATTAAGGGAATTTTAACCTAGCCTGAAGCTATGCACTGCAAACATCTTAAAACATAACCTCTCTGTGACCTTGAAAAAAAGATTTTTCCCTGCTTGAAAATAAAATTCAGAAGGGAAGAAAGGAGAAAATTGATAGAATAAGCACTGCAGACTTTAAACACAGACATTACTGAAGACAGCCTACATAAAGCTTTCTCAATCCCTCATACATTTTCTCATGAAAAACCTCACCTATTGGTCCTTTTTATTAGCATTTGGGAGAGTGGCTGACAGGCAATTAGGGCACTTAGATTAAGCACCAAGGTTTGCAGTCCTTGGTAGAGGCAGAATGAAAGGAAGACCCAGCATCAGGGGCTGTGCTATTACCTGGCTGTTTGTAATGCAGATCCACACGCTGCATTTCTTGCCAACACCTCAAAGCTAAAAATAGAAACGTTTCTTTCACAGTTGGCATGCAGAAAGAATCTGAGTCCGGGGAGGGGGGACATTAGGAAGTTTCACAGGGAAAATCTCTCATTTGGTTAGTTATACATTATCAACTAGCGTCAGTGACCAAAGCAATGAGCAGCATCAGCAACTTTGGAGTATCAGGAAGAATAGAGTTGGCCCAGAGCCTATGGATATTGCATGAGGCATCTGAGAGGACAAACTGAACCTCAGAGCTACTCCTCTTGGGAGCATAATGTTGGTCAGGAAGCTCATGGCTTCTGCACCCCATGGGGAAGGAAACACTTCAGCTACCACCTCCATCCCTTCTGATTCACCTGAGTGACATAAGATGCCCATCAGAAGAGCTATGCCACATTTTTGGTTGCAGTTAAAATCTGAGGGACCCTGTAGTGTTGTGGGATGGGGAGCTTCGCGGTGACCACTGCCATATTGTGTTAGTTCTGGTGACCAGTCATCAAGACTGTTGTCTGTAGAATGAGTATGAGAAGATATGAAAATTACCCATGTCACTATCTATGACCAGATTTTGGGTTGGGCAAGTACATGGGGCAAGTACCTGACAAGCCTGCCCAAAGAAATGTTGGTTGGGGAGGGAAAAAGGATTCATGTGTATCATGAATATCAGGGAAGGTGACACATCACACTTAAGCCAACTTTTATACCTTATTCCATGACCAATCTTTTCTGCTGGGTCAATTCAAAAATTCCAACTCTTTAGCCTGGACCCACCTGGCTTACCACCAATGTCATGTTTCCAGGCTGAGGTGACAGATGAGCCATCATGTTCTTGAGACAAGACTCCACTCTCAGCAATGATAACTGCTGATGTTTTGACTGCCTTCCCACCTCCTCCAGCTCACTGTCTGCAGCCATATCAACATCTGGATTACTTGATCCCCAGCAGAGAAGGATGCCTCAGGGCCCTGGTCACATTTGGGATTCTTTCACCCTCTTTAGGACCTCTGTCACACTAACAATAAACTGGATGATGTCAGCAGCCTGAAAGGAAGACAGTTTCACGTCCTCTGAAGCTAATGAGCTATAGGAAAATGATGATACCTTTTCAGCCTTGTTTCAGTTGGCCACAAACACCGATCATGGCCGATGATTCAAGAGAGTTTGTACTGCACTCCTCCTCTCTGATATCATAGGGACCACAAGCTCAGGTAGTAGGAATCCAGTAGCCTTTCAAAGGGGTGTGTCAACGGGTCTTTCTCAGCTTTGCTGAAGTAAATGCAAGAGTGGAGGATATATCCCACTGCCTCAGAGATGGTTGGCATGCTCTAATCTGAGCTTTGTTGGTAGGACCTTGTCATTGTAGTAGCACTGGTTTGGCTCGTTCTTGATGTAGTACACACTGTTACACCTTCACTGCCTTGTTGTGTTCATCTGGGGCGAATAATTCATTGGGAGTAAGATTATCCCCTTTGGGTTTACATTAGGATAGTACTTCCTGCATGTGTGTTGGTGAGAAGTCACCTCTCCTCAATTACATTTGCAAGCAGTGCGATCATGGTGAAATGCCTATTTACAGCCAGACTTACTCTTTTTTAACAGGTCCATGCAGAGCAGCTTTTGCTTCTGGCAGGAACAGCCAGACACTCCCTCAGCAAATGCTAGAGCCAGTAGGCAGCCCACCTCTCCACTTCCTTCTGAAGGTTCAGCTATTCTGCAGCTTGAGGTCCATAAGTGAGGTCCTGACGCCCACTGAGAAGGTGAAAGGCAGAGTGCGTGCGGTAACGTATATCTTAGGAGGAGTTAAGTCTTGATGTGTTTGACATTTGATGGCACGTCTCAGGGACATGGTTGCAGTCTGTCCTTGATGTATTAGACCAGAATGCTGTGGTAGTGTCAAAGCACTAATAAGATCAGCTTGAACCTTTTGAATGTTGCTTGCTCTGGAGGGAAAGGGGGCGGTGAGATAGAAGTGATGGAAGGGAAGAGTACTAAAGCTCTTCATGCCAAAGGAAAGGACATCACGACCCTTTGACCCAAGCCAGGCAGAACGGGATGTTGGCATGGGAGGAGCAAGGATTATGTCAGTGTCATGTGTTTCCTTTCTCCACAGCTGCCACTGGATGGGAGTAACATGAATCACCAAACACCACAGCTATGTGGTGTGTCCATGCAGGGAGAAGGAGAAGCATTGAACCTGATACTTGTGACCATCCCAAGCTTGGACCAACCATCCCAAAGAGGGATGTCACTATGGGTATCTCTACCATAGGCATTGCCCAGGATGTGCCACCTTCTCAGTCATTGCTCGTAAGAAGAGGACACTGGTTCAGCAGTGACTGCATGAGGAAAGCACCTCAACACCAAGTACCTCATGGTCTTGTGAAGAATCATTTCACAGGCTGTGTTTTAAGGAGAGAACATTAGACCAAATTTTGGATTTCAGACAGCCTTTGGATGCCATTTTTCCCTATTCTCTGAAACAGCTGTCATCTCTAGGTTAAGAAAATATCTAAAAAATACAATGTGGAAAGCAAGACCTCCTCCGCCAGCTTCCAGGAAACCCAGCTGTAGCACAAAAGACTTAAATCTTCATTTGAAATACACCTGAACGTGTCCCTCATTTTAATGGTTGTAGTAGGATCTCTTGCATTGCTATTTTCCATTAGGGGTGTGTGCTTCAGGTGCAGTGTGCATAGGAGAAACTGGTCTCCCATTAGACATCTCCTGGTTTGTTTCTAGGTGGTAATATTTGACTGATGGCTGCAAGATTTGACCGATGGTTGCAGGCGTATCTGGTTCTTGTTCAGGTTCTCCAGTTCAGGCTGTCCTCCTACTACGTAGCACCATGTTCCTGTCTGGGTTGAGCATGTAGCCTGCAGAATTTGCTAGTAAAGGCGGCTGAGAATCCTTGTTAGAGATATTAGAGTGCAATCTGCTTTCATTTCTGCTCAGACACCTGTGGCAAGTGCTAAAAGGGAGAAATTCTGTTTCCCCTGCTTCAATACAGAATGGGCTGGAAACACAGAATGTTTATCTAGGTCTTTTGCAAATGATACTTGCTGTGAGTGAGCCCTGATGATAACTGCAGAGGACTTCACTAAAAATTGTCTCTCCTGGATGATGCTTGTGTTTCTCCCCACCACAACACAAGCTGCTTTTTCATTGTGAGCAATGAATTGGTTCCCACACTCTGCTTTTGCAGCACCACCTGGAAGATGAAGCATGGTGCCTTTTCAGATCCAGAATTCTGCCCTTCTTGAGTCTGTGGGAATGTTCCTCCAACTGCCAGACACAGAACCGCAGGAGGACAGATCTTTGACACCCAGATGGGGAAAAGCTGAGGATATTTATCATTACCACCTAATATTCTAGGGAGCTGTGGAAATCAAGAGTGTGATTCTCTTGTCCCATGATCATATGAAAGGATTCTGATGCAGAGGACAGACATTTCCCAACCCTGCTATGTGTCAGTGCAGTATCAGAGGAGATGATGCAAGCTCTGAAGCTCATAGAAATCCATCCCAGCAGATAAGGACCTGAGGGGGCTGGTTTCCTTCTAGAGTTACTTCGTATGGATCCAACCAGCTAAGCCAATCTTCACACAGACCCAGGCCAAGGACTACACTTGCCTGAAGGTGCTGCAGAGACTTCATGTTCCCAGAAAAAGGGAACATCATCCAAGCACTCTTTGCCTGGTTCTGGAAGAGAAAGATAGTGTTCTGCTTTACATTCAAATTATTTTAGTAACTACATCGAACTGCTGTCAAAAAAAAAGTGTCCTCTGTGTTAGCTGGACCTGGGAAGTCCAGGTCTGGGATCTGGGAAGTGAGCCAAAAAGAGCCATAAACTCTTCCTCCCAAGTCCTGGTTCCAGAGTACCCACAAGCTGGTGCAGTCAGGAGACTGTGAGTGAATGCCACAAATTGCTGGGATGCTGAGCTGTCACTCAGTCATGGAAATGCACTGCCCTGGTCCCAGTTCCTTTGCAAACTTCCCAGGGAAGCAGGTCGGCTGGGTAACAAGGGTCCATTAAGTGGGTTTGCAAGCTGCCCTGCTAAAACGGATTTGTTTGGTACTCGAGGCATTGCAAAGCTTTGGACGCAAAGGGCAGGAGGCTTGGAGGGAGGCAGGGGGTGATGTTGGCAGATGGAGGCATGTGTTAACGTCCTACAGCACCAACAAATGCATGCTCATCTCCTCCCAGGGCAGCCTGCCAGAGGCAAAACAGGATGGGCAGCCTTAGCAAGGCTCTGGGAAAGGGATATACCACCACCCTCAGACAAGACCAAATTAACATTGCATAGGAAAAGCTATGAGGGACACGGTCCCAGCATCCAGAGATAATCACGCACCAAGAGACAAAACCATCTGAGCTATTTGTGCGCTGGAGCTGTCGTCCCGCACAGCTCTCGTTGGCAAAGGTCCTCTGCTTCACAAGCAGAGCTGGCTGAGAGTTTTCCAGCTCAATTAGTTTTTGTCTGTTTGATTGGGATTTGGGGCTAAACTGCAATGTGCTGTTGTTTGAGAAAAGCCTTCTTTAGAAAATAAGTTTAAGAGTAGGAATATTATATTTGCCGTTGGTACAACAAAAGCTTAATGATCTTGGTTTACTGCACGGTCAAGTGAGCTTTTTTCCTTTTGCTTTTTTTCTTAAAAACCTCCTTTTTCTTTTAAGAAAGCCCCTTCTCAAAATAAAGCATCTGAAACCAAAATATTCTATCTTGAAGAATTCTCTCTCACCCTCTCATCATTTTTTTTCCTTTCTTTTTTAATTTGAGTTTGGTCTTACTTTGTTCAAGCCTATCAAAGAGCAACTGTCAAAATGCTGGGATTTTTCAGAGAGGGGGTGTAAGGTTTTTATAAGCCCATATATGGCAGCTCTCAGGAAACTCAGTCAAGGAGTCAGCCCTGCCTGACCCCAGCTCTCCTGCTCCCCCTTTCCATGAGGCTAAAATTCCCTTTCAGCCCTCACCTGCACTGAGCTGAGTAAAGAAGCAACGGGATGGTAGGCTGGTGATTCTAGATGAAGAGGGGAAAAAAACCTGCACTTCAAAGTATTTAATGGACTTAAAAAAATAATTTAAAAATTTTTTTAGAAATGAACTGCATACATCTCTTATAATTCTAGCATTTCTGGAGTGATTTTCAGTTAATAAAAAGTCCAATTGAAGGAAGTTTTGAAATGAAACATCACTTCAAATGAAAAATAATCAAAGCGTGTTTTTTCTCAAAGTGCCAGATTGACACAAACACTAAAAAGACTGAAATGTTTGTGTTCTCATTTTTTCCAATTAACAGCTTGAATTTTCAACACGTATTAGTATCAAACTAATTATTTTCTTTTTAAACTGGAAAAAATTATTATATCTCCCTTTCTTCAAACTAACTGAGCTTTACCTCCTACTCGTTACAGTCTTATGGCTCCTGCCAAAATTCAAACATAACACAAACTTAGTGTTAAAAAGTAATCAAAGGGAAGGAGCAAGCAATATATGCTGTTTGCTCTGATGAAATGAGACAGTTGCTTTGCACATGAAAGACAGCATGTAAGTAAACCTGAAAAAACCATTTTTTTTCCTGAGACTTCAAAATTACTGCTTTACCCAAGAATGTCTCTCCCAGATGCTGTGCAGCACACGTGGCACTCACTCGCTGTGCTTGCACCCCATCAGTAGACCCCCTTCTCCACCCACGTTAATAGAGATGGGTACTCTGGGGCTACAGACCTTGGGACATGCTTTGGAAAGTAGCACCTCGAGTCCCCCTCCTCCTATCCTGAAACAAAAATTTTTATGATGGGGAAGCTAAAAATCACAGCAGTAAAGTGGTGGGATTGAGGGGTAGCACAGGGAAGTCCTTTCAGACCCAACTTATTTAGACTTCTAACTTCTGGATATCTAAAATTAAGCAAGAAACCCCTACCCTTGGCTCATCTGCTCCCATTTGTTTTCTAAGGTAATGGCAGTGCTCTATTTTCCCAAGATGTCGTAAAGATAAATATAGCCTTCAAGCACATGAGAGAGAGAGCTACGAAGAGGAAGGCAGTAACGAGTTCTCCCTGTCCATGGGGGATAACATGAGAAATAATGGATTTAAGTTGTTAAGATTTAGGCTAGATATTAAGAAAAGTTTCCTAATGGATAGGAAAATGAAACCCTGTGATAGGTTACCCAGGAAGTGGAGTAACTGATGGAGTAACCATCACGTCAGGTTTATAACCACTTCAGACAAACAGCTGAAGTGGTTTTGGAGAGCACTGATCCTGCTGAGGGGGATTCCCTTGGTGACCTCATGAATCGTATAGGCTCTGCTGTCATCTTTTTGTGTGAAAGACTGAGGGACTTGATAACAGGCATCAGACTGGAAAAATTTTGACACTGGAAGTGTTACTAACAGGGAAAGGGTTGAAACACCTTCCCTGGAGTTTTTCAAAAGGTGGGTTGACATGGTGCTTACAGACATAATTTAGTAATTGTGTGTTTGTGTGTGTATGTGTTGTATGGTTTTCTTTTGGTTTTTTATCAGAGTTAGGTTGATGGTTGGACTAGATGATCTTAAAGGTCCCTTCCAACCTAGGTGATGCTATTTGGTAAGTGCCTCCAACAAAGTCTTGCTTTGAAACAGTAGGGGATGATGTTTTACCCCACTCATTCATCAAAACCCACTTAAGGGCTTAGAAATAAGTGGCAGCACAGAGGAACTGCAGATGCTCCCTCATCCCTACTCTGAAGGCATTGTGTCAAGCGGAGAAGGGCGATAGAGAGGAACTGAGAAAAGCTGAAGTCAGCACATGTGGGACCTCAGCAAGATGCAAAATGTTCTCACAGCCTGGGCATGGAGCAGTTTGTAATTTGTGTAGCCGTGACCTATCGCTCCATGTTCATGCTTGCCTAGAGATCACTTTTTCAAAGCTTTTGGAGTTGGAGTGCCTTTGAATCCCTGGGGATTTTGACATTAAATCCCTCCAGAAATAGCAGGTGTCTGAAAAACACCATAGCCCAGAAGCTGGGATCAGCACAGACACAGGCAGACAGAGCTACCTGATCTGACCTGATGCCCTCAAGAGACCAAGGCACAGCAGGAATGCAGTGAAATGTTGAGGACCGTTTTCTAGGTGGACCCTGATAAGAGTTCTGGCAATGCTGGGAGGGCAGCAAAAATGCTGGGCTTTGAATCTACACCTTGATGGGCAAAAAGCAGAGAAGCAGTGCCAGAGGCTGGGGTGGAAGTGCCTGCCTTGGCATTTACAAGGGTCTGAGCAAAGTGTCACTTCAGTCTAAGTTCCACCAGCACTGAATCCCAACAGGAGAGGGCAGAGACAGGCTTTTCACTACACCTATAAAAATCAGGTGACTTTTTGGCTCCCCTGGTTCAGGGGGCATGGGCTCAAGCAAAACTCAGAGAAATGGGTGCATGTGTCTATGTCTATTAGCCTTCTCCCTAGCTTTGCATGAGGAATGGATTAAAATCCAGAGCAGAAAGGTACCTTGCTCCTGAAGAGCAAGTGGAGGAGGAGAGGAAGGGTTAATCCACTGCAGAGGCTACAGTCTCTAGGTACCTGTGCAAACAGATCCAGCAATTTACATTATTTATTTAAATTTACATACAATTTGAGCCAGAGAAAGTAACACACAGACAATAGGATCTTGCACAACCTGCTCCACATGCCCAGGGGTATGACAAGGGGCACATCCATATGATAATGCTCACCTCTGTGTGAGCAAGGCTTTCTGGAGAGCTCAGAGCTGACCATCCAAATTCCAACATCTGGCTGAAAATGCTCATCACATAGAGGTAGCTTGTCATGTTTCTACCTCTGGAAGCTAGTAGGAGCTGCTCTGCCCTGCCAAGGGGTCTGCTCTGTCACCCAGATGGCATTTGTGACCAGGAGGTGCTGAGCTACTCTGGGTGCAAGCAAACAACCCCTCTGGCAGCAGTTGAACCATCCAGCCCTGAAGGAGTTAAACGTTTGATACCGAAATCCTGAGCTGCTGCATTTTATTTCTGTTTTCCTCCAGTGGAAAGCTCCTCTCTCTGGAATCATTTGCTGGTCATTGACAGAACATTTCTTTTCCTCCTTAACATGAAAAGGTTTGGGAGGTGAGGATTAATCTTGCGTATAAGTCACAAGCCTGGCATGAAAGCTATCTTGCTAACTTTGTGCTCAAAGTGCCTTTCTCAGCATTAGTCCTTGAGCTGAAAAGCAGCACGCAGGCAGGAGTGCCAGTTTTGAGCAAACACTCAGGAAACCCCCCTGGGCCTGATCGCTCTCTCCCATCGAGGCAAAAACAGGCTGAGGCAGACCTGAAATCCTCGGGCCAGTGCCTTTGGAAAGCCTGAAGAAAGAATGACTGCTCAAGGAAATGAAAAACCTGGTGTCTCAGAGTTAGGGGGTTCTGGCCTTGATGAATTTGCTCAGTCATCGTGCTATGAGGGGTATCCCAGGTAAAGGAGTGCTCAGAAAATACAGCCTTTGAAATACCAAAAAATCCAGTACTGGATTTAACAGGTCCTCATCCCATCCCAGGGCCACTTAAGCTTTATTAATCACGGCAGGAGCCACGCAGACCCCCCATCCCTGGCAGGAAGGTCCTGAGCTACTGCAGCAAAGCCCAACTGCAGCTCCCAGTTTAGGCTCCTCTGTAGGAAGGCAATTTCCCTGTTACAGATACATCTTCCCAGACAAGCCTCTTGCCTCCAGGATTGTTAAGGACAGAGACTGTAAGACCCTTTCATTCCCAAGGGAAACAAAAGAAAAGATCTTAATTATCAGCCAAGTCCAACAAAGCAAATACATCTAGGTTAATGAGCATCCCACTGGCACACACCTTACCCGAGCAGGTAGATATTTCTGCTGTAATTGAAAAGAAAAGCTATTCACTAGGCAAAATTTCTTTTTAGTAATCCTAGGGACTTTCTTTATGCAATTAGACTGCTAATGAGACCTCTCAGTACTTCCTACTTTTCTTTCAATAATTTTGAGACACACCCGGGCTCCCTGGGTACATTAGACTTGAACAGGGGCAAGTTTCTTTCCTTTGAGGCAGTTAATGGAGTCTGGGGGTGCCCAGGGTTGGCAGGGAGGGTGCTGGCAGGACCCGGGCACAGGGTTTCAGCTGCAGGCTCTGATTGCTCTGCTCTTTCTTATATCCATGGGTCAGCTGGAGATGCTTACATCTAAGCTCTTCCTTAAGGTAAACTTAAATATTTTTTTAGTGCTAGCTATCTTTATTTAACATTATCATTGCAGGTGTGTGTAACTGTTCCTTCTGAGCTTCCTTCTCACCTAAACTGCTAGGCAGTGCCTATTTCTATTTAATGGCTACAGCAGTAGGTAAAGGAGATGGATACTGAAGCAGGGACCTCTGCTGCCTAATCTTGTAAGTACTGTGAGCCACATAGCAATCTGGGCTTTCTAGAATGCAAAAAAAGAAAATTAAAATAATAATTTCCTTTAGCTTAAAAAGCAGAGCCAAGGATATACAGCTCTGCTGACGGCTCACACTTTTGATTCCTCCTACAATGAGTCTTCTACTTCTTCCAGAGGTTGGTCCTGGGCAGTGGTTTTGGGGTTCAGTAAAAATGTTCCAGTGCAATTACCTTATTCTGAAATGAGCTGAGGCTCGTGTGGATGTGACTAGGCTTGCAAGTGTTTAAGCTCTTTAGGGAAATTGTATGTTGTACTTGGCTGGTTTACAGCTGTAAACATCATAAAGACAAAGGCGTTGTAGTACTGTATTCAGACTGTACCTGCTTGGACTAATATTTAAGAGTAGATTGACTGCAGAAGAAATAAAAGCAGAATTCACTGGTTTCCTTTTCTTTCTCACCTCTGACTGGCAGTGAAATGCTTTGCTATGTACCATACTCACTGCTTTTAGTCCGATGCTGAGCACTGCAACAAAAGTGATGGACATACATACAAAATAGTCTTTATGAGGCACTACCAGGAATGATTGCAGATCTAATTATAGATTTCCCTGATATTTGCATTAAAGTGTTTGGAAGCCCTGTTGAAGGGCAGAACGCAGGTGTACTAAATAGGTACCACAGCAGCCTCTTGCCCAATGTCTTGCAGCTGAAGTAGAGAAGGCAAGAAAAAGATGGGGATTGATTAACTGTTACCAACCTTCTGCTGCAGAAGGAGAATGGAACCAGGGGCATTCAGAGAGGCTGTGGCACGAGTGGTGACACAGCCAAGAGCAGAGCCCAGCTGGGAGGCTTAAGTGGATTGCTCTGTCTAATCACTTGATGCCATATTCTGTCCCGTGTCCACAGCATGTCAAGAGAGGGAATTTTTTAAGCTTAAAGACAACTGAAATCATATTGTTGTTAGCAGTTAAGATACGTAATTTTCATAATTGCTTCTTTTCCTATTCAGAGCCTTTACTATTCCTCTTCTCAAAAGGTAGTGTAGAATCTTGGGATGAGATAAAGGCTCATTCCCAATAAAGAGATATAGAGATAAAGAGATAAGCAACTCTACACCAGTAGACACTTCTCCTTTGCAGGTCCTCTGGAAGACCTGGGAGCTTTGCCTGGCTTGAAGCATGATAGGGTCCTGACAATGTGACTGCAATATTTCCAGGGGTTGGTCATAATGCTTGAGGCATTTTGCTCAATTTGTATAAATTGAAAATCTGTCCACTTTACACATGGTTGCAGAGCCCATGTATTAATAGCCTTTACATATGCAAATGAACATGCACATATGCTAATAACTGCCATTTAGGAAGTAGAGAACTACCTGCATCAACCAGCTGTGGAGCTCCTGCTGCTGTCAATTATTGCCACTGCTCTAGTCTCTAGAAAATCCTGTCCTGCAAGGGAATCTTTGCTTTATCACAGCCAGACCTTTGCAGCCCATAAGGGCACCTTGCATCTTGACTAAGGGAAATACTAAATACTAAATCTGAGAAGCAACTTAAAGTGCTGTGTGGTGAAACTTGGTAAAACATCCCAAATAGCAAGGAACAAGAATCCTGGACAGTTTAAATGGAGTAGTTCAGTTTGTCTTTATTGTTGAATTTCCACATGAATGCAAAACTTGCAATACAAGGTGGCATCCCAGGAGGGAAAACAAAATGGGACCTTTTCAGGAGCACCCACTCCTCCTTTGTGCTCCCTGGCTCTCTCTAAAAACACAAGCAGACCTTTGCACAAGGTCACAGAGCTCAGGGATGTGTGAGACCAGGAAACCACACCTGGTACCGATCCAAGAAAGGTGACAGCAGAGGCAGAGAAGGACAGGAGGCACAGAGGAGCCAGAGGCAGCTGCTAAGGGAATCCCTCTGCTAAAAATCAGCAGATAATCAGCACATCTAATCATGCACGATGGGCTCTTATCTCCTTAACACTTCAGAGCCAGCAAATCTCTGCACTCCTATTGATTTTCTGTCCAGATCCTTAGGGGATGGTGCTCGCTGAAGATAAGGGCTTTCCCCCTTGGGCTGCATGATGAACCAAGCAAGGCTGTCCCAACTGCAGCAGAAGCAGCTTCTGCTCAGAGCTTGTCGCAGAAAGAGGAATAATGTGCAAAAACCTCCTTATCTGGGGAGCCTGTGTATACCAAGCAATGCAGCAGAAAAGATTGATACTGGAACTGAGGGTGGTGTTGCAGGGACTTGGGGTATGGATTTGAGAGGACTGGAGTTGGCTGGATTGGGATTGCAGGTGCCATCATTATGTCTTTGATGTAATCAATTCACTTAGAATCACAGACTGGCCAGGGTTGGAAGGGACCTTTGGAGATCATCTCTTCCAACCTCCTGCCAAAGCAGGTTCACCCAGAGCAGGCTGGGCAGGAACGCATCCATGGGGGGGTTGAGCATCTCAATCATAATTAAAAACTTACAGTTTAACTGTTGTTTATAGAGCTTGAAAAGAATTGTTTGCTTCAATTTAAAAAAAAAAAAATGCTCCCTTGTGCACCAGACACTGCCCTTACAATGAAAAAAGCATGGTTTTGATGACTTGACATTTATTTAATGGAAAAAAACATGTTGCCAAAAGAATTGCACTATATTTTACTTGCCTTCAGCAAGTCCTTGTCACTCCTTGTAAGTTTGTTTTACACTTGGCAGGAAAAGGAGACTGAGGCACCAGGAGTGCTGGCCATTAACCCTCCCCTCCCTTGGCTTTCCTCTGTTGGGGCAAGAGGATTGTTGACAGGAGTCACAAAATAAACCACTGTGAAACAGTCAAGCAAAACCCCCTGTTCTCACAGCCAGAGCCACCTCTGCAGGCAGCGTTCTTGGCCTTGAGGATGCTTGTACCCAGAGCTGGTCACACCTCTGTGTCCCTCTGCTCCTGTATTATTTCATAGAATCACAGAATTGTTTGGGTTGGAAAGGACCTTAAAGCCCCCCCAGTGCCACCCCCTGTCCTGGG
>BJBW01007947.1:82806-107300 GCA_004320125.1 Scolopax mira
TCTCTGGGCAACCTGGGCCAGGCTCTCACCACTCTCACACCAAAGTTCTTCCTAAGATGTCATCTCAATCTCCCCTCTTTCAGTTTAAAACCCTTCCCCCCCCATCCTATGGCTCCCCTCCCTGATCCAGAGTCACCCCCATCCCTCCTGTAGTCCCCCTTTAGGTATTGGGAGGCTGCTCCAAGGTGTCCCCAAGAACCTTTTGTTCTCCAGGCTGAACAACCCTGGGCTATTTCATGTAGTCCCTGAACCAGACCAGCTTTTAACAGGTTAACAGCCAAAAAAGTAGGCTTTCTGCCTTTATTCCTCCCAATAATTAGCCTTGAGTAACCTCACCCAGAGCAGAGCCAGAGCCTGTGTGATGGGAAGGCTCAGTGCTGTGTTAACAAGCTGAGGGAGGATTTTCCACCCTAAACATGGTGCCTGGGGGGATGTTCTGAAGTGGAAAGGTTTGGAAAAGCAGGCAGTAGCAGAGGGGCTGCCCGCAGATGCCCGGCACATGTTTGCCATCCCAGAGGCAGCTGAGCTACTCCCCAGGTGCCTGGTTTTGCTAGGAAATAAACCCCATCCCTGGAATGTCCGGAGAGAGAAGAGGCAGCTCTATCTTTGCCCTTCAGCAAAGTGTGTGGGAGCAATCGAGAAAAATTGTGTGATTAGTAGAAATTGCCTCCTCTTTAATCTTTCTTGAGAAAATACAGGAATGCCTTGGGGAGGTGCATATTAATGACATATTAAAGCAATATATAACGGGACATGCAACAGGTACTACACTTCGGCCCCACTCCCCAGGTTCCCTTGGGATTCAGCTCATCAGGAGTTATTTACAACAGCATCTTGTCCTATTATGCAAATAGCCTTTTTCTCCCCCATTTGGCTATATGCAATGTTCCTGTTGACTAAAGGTTTGGCAGGTAGGCTGCCCTAGACTGAAAAAAATCAGATTAAATTCCCATGCTATTAAAATGGGAAAAAAACCACCATTCCTGTTGCTTTTCTCACAGACCTAATACGCTTTTCTCTCACATGATTGAAAGCACAAATTAAGTTTAATCCTACCACCAGAATTACTCATATCTCTGTGCTCTGAGCATGCCCGGAATAGCAAACTTGCAGTCATCCTTTTGAATTCCACTTTTTTGGATTAGTGACTTGTTTGTGGATTCTTCGCTGAAGTACTTGTGTGCATTTGCTAAATAATCTGGACAAACTTCAGCTTTGGCAGTGAGTTATCAGCTTGACAGCTGCCTGTGCCAGGGAAAAGGGCTGGAAATGTACACTTCAGATTACATGGTCGTCAGCTCTAGTGATTTCATTATGAATCTTGCAAAAACTTAATGTTTTCCTTTCAATCAGCTGAAGCTTTACTTTCAGCACTTTTGATGAAATGTGAACTCGCGCACCCGTGGCATTGCAAAGCCTGGCTCTGGGCTCGGAGCTGCCGAGGAAAGGTTGCAAGAGTGAGTGAAAAGGCTGGAAAGACAGGCAGTAAATGAAAGGTGCTCTTGTTCTTTCATTTCCCTCTCCTTACTTTAAAGCCCAATCTCACTATTTTGGGGCTAACTAGCTAGCTCAGTTAGAGCAGGGCTTCTGGAAGGGCAGAGAGCTTGGTACCTGCGGACAAACGCAGGCATACACAGGTACACATGCACCTGCAAATGCCTGAGTGTATGGAGCTATTAGCTGGAGGGAGGGGTAGGGCTAACATGCTGCTTGCCCACTAGCCCTTAGAGCGTGCCAAACCCTCTGCTGCTCCTCCAGCCCTCGCCTGGGAGCTCTCACCCCTCCGCTACCTGCAGGCAGCTCCCCGTGTCTCTGCTGAGATCACATCTCCCAGCTAAATCCTCATCCCCAGGATTCTGCCTCCAGATGTCCTAACCTTTCAATGATGCAAACTCCGGTGTTCATCCCTGGAGATCTTGTTGTCCCAGGGTTCTATTTTCACTCTGTCCCAGAAATGAGGAGAGACAGCGCAAATATTTGGCAAAATACAATGCAGACACCTGCAAAACCCGCTACCCCCAACCCCTGCCATGCACTGCAGCCCTCTCGAAATCATCTACGGTGCTATTTAGAGAAACTGTGAGGGTTGCATGAGACAACAGGAGGATAAGTAACAATTTGTGCTTTAATGCAAGCTAGTAATCACAGGATGTCTTCTCAATGTGCTCTGTATGCCAGCAAAGCAAGGGTCCCCTGCCCTGCACTTGCCTAAACTGCTTCCCCAGCCCCTCTGAGAGAGCTTTAGCAAGCAGAGAAAAAGTATAAGCGCTGTATTTTTGATGTGCCACATCCATCACTGGTTCAATCAGCAGAGATTGTGTAGATGCTGACAAGATGTTTTGTCTGTGAAACTGTTTAGACTGATTTAAAGCGCTGGGACTTGTGCTTCCAGTATGCACAACTGCCTGGAAACGGTTGTTATGGCAAACAGGGGCCGGCAGTGGTGCCTGACAGAAGTAATGAGTGTTGAGAAGACAGTGGGTTTGGGGGGTGGTTCCTTCCTGATGCCAAACTCAGTGGGGTCAGAGGCTGCCTGTGGCCTGGGAGAGGCAGGGATTCTGCAGTCTGGTCTGCATCCAACACTAGAGCACCAGGCATGGACATCTCAGGGATTTTTCTGGCAGGATTTCATCCAAAAGAGGTGCAAAGATGCCCTTGAGCCAGACCCCAAAGCCCTTCAGACTTTGCCCTGTGACTGGGCTATACAGTAAAAGAAGCTGAGATGCCCCATGGGTGCAGGACTGGCCAGGATGAGGGATCTTCAGTCCATGGCCTCACCAAGCACTATGAACTATGGAAGTAGCTCCTGTTTTCTGCTTCCTGGGAACTGGGGGCTCCTCATGGACCAGGTTTCCAGTGCTTGTGGCCTGTGATGGCTTTTTGAATTTAGCTGCTGCTTTAGCCTGTAGCTTGGTAACTGCCAAGCCTGAGCGAGGGAGAGCCCTTGATCTGGTGGGTCAATGAGCAAACAGCCCATCCAAAGGGGAGAACTGGTCAGGAAGAAATAAGCTGTTTGAGTCTCTTCCACTGGAAGAAAGAGGAGAGATTTTTAAAAGCAACTGGGTTTCCATAGAAACCCCAGGAAAGTGTCCTGTAATCCCATGGGGGAAGGGTGTTTTTTTAATTCAGTACAAACAGCTGCCAAGAAGTTACACGCTGAAGGTGGTGCAAAAACCTTGTCCCCCAGCTGAGCTTGGGGGAGAAGTTACTTTTCTCCTACTAACTTTTTCCAGCTGCATTCAAATTGCTGCATTTTTCTTTGACAGTTTTAGATGCTTTAGATGCCCTTCCCAACAGCAAATAAACCCCAAATGCTCTGCTGTGCCTGATGAAGCAGAGCCCATCTGCACACAAGACTCCAGCATGAAGCCCAGGTTGGGTTAGAAGGTGCTTCATCTCCAGATCATCTGCATATGCATATTTTGGCACCAGTTTAATCTATTGTAACCGTGGTGAGCGAGCTGAGCTGCAAGAGGATGGGAAAGGAAGGACTGGGAGGGAGAGAGCAGACCACAAGGGAACATTGACAGTGGAGGGGGTGGGTAGAGCAGACGGGTTTTCCTCCAAGCAATACAGATGAGGTTGTGCCTTTCATGGTGTCCATGTGCTATTTTGTGGGCAGAAGGGAGCTCAGCTCATGTAGTGACTCGATGCCAGCCTCCTCTGCTCATTGTCGGAACTGGGTGGTGGGTTAGAGCCAAGAAACATCCTACAGCTGCTGGTTTCCAGGCTTATTCACTCCTAAAGATCTGCCCCATCCTCGTGGAGAACCACTCCTCACTTGCCCTGCAGGTTCAGGTCTCTGTCTACATCAGTTATCAGTGACAACTGCTAGTCCTCTCCTTTGTGCTTTAACCCCTTCATTCCCATACATGTTTTCCTTTTTCCATGTGTTGTCACCTGTAGTTATCTGGATCCTTCCTGCTTTTGTTATGTCACCAGCACTGGAAGCACCCAAATGCTTTCAAGCCATGAGCTTTTTGGGGTAGAACACAAGGTCTACCCCAGTCCCCCCAAACTTCAGACAGATTTGCTGGAGCAGTCATTGAACTATTGCTCAATTCTATCCATGGGCTGAGGAATCTCTCAGCCCATCTAATCCCTTCCTGAGACAGCTCTGGACCCTTCAAATCCTGAGAGCTGCAGTTTGATTGCATACTGCATGAAAGTGTTGCCATTGTCTTAGGTCTCCGGGGGCATTCCCCTCTGATGTTGCATTTGGGAAGCAGGTGCCATGGGCATATCTAGTTCATGAGTTTTATCATGGTCCATTCCTATTACTTATTGGGGTTTTTTCTGAAGCTCAACCCCACACTTTCCTGCCCTGGTAGCCAGCCCCAGGCCTCTATGATCACGATCACAATGTTTCCAGGGCTCGCTGTCCCTTTGTGAGAGAGCACACTCTCCTTTCATCTCCAGCTCTAAGCATTTTAAACTGTGATTACCAGAAGAATTTGATGCACAGCACATCCAGGAGCCGGAATCAAAGTGTTTGCTCAGCCAGGCTGAGAGCCAGTAATTACAGAGAGGGAAGCTCAGTGTTTTCCACCAACCCCAGCTGCGTGGAGGGGAGCTGACCTCCAAAAACCCCTGGGGAGCTTCCTTAGGAGAGAGGGAGGGAGAGGAGGATGGTGCACAGAGGGGAAGGGTCTTAACTTTGGCTGTGAATGGGGTAGATACAGATGGTATTTACAGACAATTGCTTTTAGGTCTTTGCCCGTTGGTGCTGTGCCCTCCAGGCACAATTTGTTCAAGCTGGCTCTGGCAACTGGGACTGGAAGAAGTTTTAGCAATCCTGTGATTCCAAGGCTAAAAATCATCACACCCAACCAAAGTATACAAGTTCTGAAAGTGGTCTGGAAGCATGCTGCTTCAGGGTTGATTTTTTCCCCCTGCCTTTTATGCCATAAACAAGACCAAAAAAAAGAATATTCAACTTTTGGTAAAGTTGAAGCTACAAAGCACAGCTGTCTGTCATCCTTTACCCCTGCTGTCCAAACTGAGAAGCTTCCTAAGAAAACATTAATTACACAAACATATTTTTCCTGATGGCAAAAGTTTTGCTCTGAGTAGGAGTGGTAGAAAGATTTGGCTCTCCCTGGCGAGAGCAATAACCTGAAGATTTCCAGGAGCCATTACCTCTTGGTGTTCCTCCTGTGCTTAAGAGGTGAGGTTACTATGGACTATCTTTATGCTTTTGTAAGTCTTTGTACCTTCACTAGCTCCATAGAGCTCAAAAATAACAAACCACTAACCCCACCCCGGGTGCTTCAAAACCTTTCATATCCATTAGCTAATCAACATTTTAAAGCTAAATGTGACTATAGCTGCTGTATGGGTCTGCAAATGTGAGCTGCAGCATTGTGAAACAGGAGCTTCAGCTCTGCCTTGGTTCAGACCATAAGAACAAGGGGACTTTCTGAAAACTGAAAGGAGACACTTGAAAGAACCTCAGATGTGCATATTGCTGCGATTCCTGCCTTCTGAAGAATAGGCATGTACCAGGATGAGAGATGAGGGATTGGACTAGCAGCATTTGTCAAGGGTAGATAATTCCCAACTTCCTAGAAACGCTGCAGCTGAAGCTCTGAGATGGTAAATAACTGGCCTGTAGACAAACAGAGCTGGTGACAGCATGGAAAAAGAATATTCCTTCTAGAATCAGATGATCTCATGCTTCTGCTGTTTGTGGACCATAGCTAATAGTGCTGCTTTCCAATCAGGCCAGACAATCCTTCCAGGCTGAAGTGGAAAATGTCATCAGCCCTAAAATCAGCAACGCCATTATCATTTTAAATCTGTCACGAGGCCAATACATTTCTGCTGTCACTCTTTTGCATCGTGAAGGCCATAGCGGGGCAGGGATGGATAATGAACTGCACTGTACTTCACCCTAATAATTCAGTTTTCTGCCTTAGTGAAGCACAAAAGCCATATTTTGAAAAACTCATTATAGTCAAACTGCCTTCAGTCTGGGAGGCCAGGACAAGACACATAACGTGAAACTGCCCTAAAAATGTAAAACCCATTGGCTCTACATGACAGATTATAAAATGTAAGTGGTTTGCACCCAAGATCCTTGCTGGATGTAGAAACGATTTCTTTTTTTTCTAGAGAAATCACATGCTTATCCCATTCAGAGCAGACAAGAAAACATGAAAAATCAACATTCTTCGTGAAATTAAATATCTCTTCATCCACAATGAACCTTTATGCTTACGTCACTGTGAAGCTTTTACTTTCAGCTTGAAATGAGGAGGAAACCGAAAGGATTTGGTTCACATACCTAGACACACAAAGCACCGCGACCTGGGTTTGAAATTATATTTAATTTTCAAAATGCTTCACGGGAAAGTGCTTTTAAGTCTGAAATTAAATATTTTGATTTAAAAGGAATGTTGCAAATACGCCATATCAGCAGTTTGTGCCTCCACACTTTATTTTCCCCACAACTGCTTCATGCATGAAAGTGATGATTTCGGCACTGGATCACTTTCTGACCAAGTATTTCATTAAACTCCCGGACAGGTCCTATAATTGTAGAACAGCTTTACAAGAGAGGTACATTTGCATCACAGCACATTGCAGATTTAACACTGGCAATGGTGAATAAAATCCTTTAAACACTTGTTAACTCTGGGAGAAGAAATGAGTTAAGCTCATTTGTCTCTTTCCCTCGATGAATTTTTCATTTTCTCTTTCAAGCTCACTGACGTTTGCGAAATGATTTTCTGGCATATGTTCAGTCAATAAAAACTGCTGCTGGATTTCAAGTCACCACAAAGTAATGCCTGGCATTAGACATGCAGAGGGGTACGTGCGTGTATTGGGTTATAACAAAAACCTTTGATTTTTATCTCATTTGGATACACTTCAGGTATTGGCTTTTTGTGTCTATATCATCTTCAGAGCTGTCAGAGTGGTTGGAACTGTGGCTGATGAATTCCACTTGTCTCCACCTCTGGAAAGTGCAACAGAGAGTACCTTAAAGATGAAATGAAATGAATGTAATGAAATCATTGTCCCGATTTAAAAAAATCTTCTCAATTTAAACTCACAACCAATAATTTATGCAAAACTTACATTTTACACGGTTTGAAATCCCAGCCTGAAGCACCATGTCCTGGAAAATGTTTGGGTTGACTGGATTCACAACACTTTTTGAGATTTCAAAGTTTAGTTGTCACTTCATAAAAATGGAAAAAAAAATTATCGACTGTGACATCTCAAGCATCCTTTCGAACGGGGAAGGCATTTCCTTCTTCTCTGTGCATCTCTATCAGATAACATGCAGCCTGAGATGATTACTCTTTTTTTTTTTTTTCATCAGACCTTGGGCTTTTCCTGTGAAATGAGTAAAGCAATTATTTGACAGAGAAATGAGGCTTTATATTAGCTCATCTTGTCAAACAGTGGGATGAATTAAAATGAAACATGTTCCTTTAAATAGCCCATTGCTGAGACAAAGTAGAATTTGCCTCTGTGGACTTTGGAGAGGGGAAGGAGGAGGCAAGGGGGAAAATCTCTGAAGGACCAGCCAAATCCTGTAAGAATTAATAAGTATGGATCATTTTTATTGGCCTGACCCAAAGTACCATGGAAGTCACTGCGAGTCTCATCACCGATTTCCGAGTATGTCAAGAAGAGGCATCAATTGACTTTGCAAAGTCAATGGGGATGTATTGACTCGTGCTGCTAAATACCTGGCCCTGTCTTTACTGCTTCAGGATCATCAGGCTGTGAAGTGAGCAGTCTTTAATTAGGAAGCAAGGCAGTTTGGAACTCTATACTTCTATACTCCCACCTAATTAATCCCAGGATTAATTCTAAAGTTTCTTTTTCTGAAAGTTTTTATTCAAGAGATGCCCTACACTGTGGCCAAGGGGACCTGAGCTACCTGATCTCTGCAAGAGGCTGTTTGGAGAAAGGCAGCAGACAGCAAAGAGCTGAAGTTTTGATTTGAAAAATTGCTAAATAACTGAATAAATTTTACTTCAAATCATCAGCCTGTAAAGTGATGTTTCAGTGTGTATGTGGAGAGTGTTCAGGTGTTTGGGGACATATCTGTAATTAGAATAAGCAAAGCTTGCCATCTGGAGAGAAAATCTGCTTCCTTCTCAATATGGAAGGGGTCGCAGGCGGTTCCACATATGCTATCAAGAGAGAGTTTTCTTCCTAAGTTACCACCTGCTTGGTAATCTGTGTTTATCAATGAATAAATACTTAATTTGAGTCCTGGGTATCAATATGATATGGCTTAGGTGAGGGGCTTGCTTTTGATGCAGGCTAAAATCACAGTCATTGAAAATAGTCCCCCATGACGTGTTCCAGGCAATACCCTATGGCAATCCATCCCTTGCTGGCTCTGATTGTTTTATCAGCCTTGTGATAATGGGTGATTTTTTGAATGTTTTTGTGAATCAGTGAGAAATGCTGCTTCCCCCCCCCCAACAGTGAGTTTTCCACTGACTTGGTTGCTAGGGGAAGCTTGAAACAGAGCCCCGAGAATGACCTGAAAGTTCAAGCACCAGCAAACAAGCAAAAGAAGCCAATACCTACTCAACAGTCTTGTGTTTTGGGGACACGACTGTTGCTTGTGGTATGGGGCCATGCCCTGGTTGTCTCTTTTCCCCATGGCATGGAGCCCTGGGAACGAGGGCAAGGCCCATTGCTTGTGCCAGGGGATCATTGGGTTTTCTCTGTGACTTGGAAAAGGAATACACCAGCTGGAGATGTTATTTTGGTCAGCAAGACTTTTCACTGGGGGAAAAACCAAACCTTTTTTAATGCCATAGTAAGGAGCATTCACACTCTGGTCTTGCAAGTCTAACAGAACCTATAATGTGATCTCCATCTCCTTGCCAAGCTTCAGGATTTGGCGTCATCCCCTGCGACCAATATGCAACTAATGACTCAAGCCATTAAATTATCCCTGGTGCCTTTTCCTGTTGAGTAGGAGGAAAATGCTTCTAATGGCTATTTTGGGGGTGTTTGTCCAAAAGAACTTTGAACTTAAAGACATGAATGTTTCCAATTAAATTACACTTGAAATTTTCTGGGTGGGTGGTTTCCTTCCCTGTAATTGTGTCTTTATGCTGGAGGTGAGGTGGCTTCCTGGTTGCTGTCCTTCTCCTAACCTATTGCCATGCACCAACCCTGGATCTGCTGGAATATGGCATGACTTTGCTCTTGGTGTCTCCAGTAAGCCTCTTACTGAAGAGGCTTACTTCCTCTTCAGTATCTGCAATATGGACCTGTGCTCTGACATCCCAGAACTGACATCCCAGAATTACTTGACAAAGACCCAGACACATCCAAGATTCGGCAAAGATTTTCAGTTGCCTTTTAACAAAGCAATATATTGACAGGGCAACAAAAATTCCCACATTTTTGCCAGCTGAGTTGTCCAAGATCTAGCCTTGACGTAGGGCTGGATTTTTTTTCTTCTGTACAAGAGATCCTTACCTTGGGAAGCGGATCTGGGTCTCTTTCCTTTCCCTGTTTTTCGTCCCAGTAAATCACCTTCCAAATGAGAAGGTTCATCTTGGTGAGGTTGAGCCAAGGCCTCTGGCACTGAGTTTTCTGCTGTTCCAGAGTGTGAATATCCCTACATGAACACACACAGGTATGAGTAGATGTGTGTTCATAATGCTCATTCATTCAAAGATGCATAAATACACACAGAAGGTGGAGGTCTTCCATCACCATTTACCTGGGCAGAGTGCTCCTGGGTTTTGCTGGAGGTTCTGATTCAGATTTTTGAGGAGGATACCTGAACATGTGGCTTGATATCAGTGCTTCTCATTCCTTTCATCTCTCCCATCTGTCTATTCACACAGTTTTTTCAGAGCCCTGGGATGTGTTGTGTCTCTTCAGGGACAGGAATTTGGCAGCAAGCATTATTCAAGTTCTGTAAAAGTTTTAAAACATTTCTTTTAGCTCAATGCAACAAGCCAGAATTCAAAACTCATAATGCATTTCTCGGTTCATAAACTGAATTAACTCATTTTTGATATTGCTACTAGAAAAAAATAACTTGCCATATCTGCTATATGGATCAATTGGTTATCATTCTGGTACTGTCTACAAAAGATAAAGAAATGCTGCTTTAAAGGTTTTTTCCACAGAATGCTATGGGGTTTGAAAATCACTTCAGGAGTATATTTCTACCCTGATCTGAAAACAATTTCACCTTTTCATCTCTACCTCTAAATATCACTCTACATCTGGCCAATTTACTTCTTTGTTTGTTTGTTTATTAGTTATGGATGCCTTCATTTGAAAATAAGCAATGAATCTCTAAGTGTCTGATCTCCAGTTCTGTTCAACTGGAGTTTAGAGAACAAGGCAGATATTGTAAGGAAGAAAATTCCTCCATTGCTTCCCTTGCAGCTTCAGGAATGGTGTTTGTTTTAATGTTGGGATTCCTTTGAAAGATCCATCGGGAGACTCGTTTTCTCTCTGAGACTGCCTCTAATGTGTTTTTTAAGAAGCACCCAAATAGCTAAAGAATAATCCAGATCTCACTGAAGCATTCAAAACGGGCTCTTTTAGAAAAGGAGACAAGGATTTATGGCTGCTGAGGACTTGTTGCAATGAGTGTGGAGAACTGTGGCTCTAATAACGGCAAGATTTATGGCTTCCAATCCATCAGCACCCAAGTTGGGCGAAAGATTTTTATGACTGGAGCTTTGTCAAGACAATGCAGGTAACTGAAGGTTAAGTCTCTATTTTCATGAATAAAAGTTACAATTGGGAGGCTTGGTTGACAGAGGAGATTCCTGAATCATCTGTAGGTTAAGGGGAAAGAATAGCACTCACAAGAGCATTTATTAGAAGAGCAGTACGGCTGAGGGTAGAAGGCTGGTGGAGCATGATGAAATCAAAGGGTGTTCTCAAGTTGTTGCTTGCAAAAAGTTCTCCTTCAGGTTTGACACCCTCTCTCAGTGACTGCCAAGGAAGTGCCATGGCTGATTGCTTCCTTTAAGACTCTACCCACTGTCACATTGAGCCTGACACAGAGTGCCCTTGGCTGTGGCAGGTCACAGCTTCCCCCACTACAGCAGGGTCTTTTTTCAATTAGTGTCATCATCACTTGCTGTGGTGGTTAGTAATAAATGTCATGAATACTAAAGATCTGTCCTTCAGGCTCTCTGCTTGCAAGTCAACTCTCCATTGATTTAACTCACTGTCCCTCAGTCTTCCCAGCCTCAAAGGGCAGATCTGCTTTTCTATTTCAACAGTGTCCCAAACAATTTTATTCTGACTCTATCTTTCCATCCATGGTATGGTCAAGCTTCATCCCTTGTTACCTTTCAGCTGAAAGGAGCAACCTTGATTTCATGTGTCTTTGCTTCTGAGCCTCCCTGATCCAGCCAAGTAAGATTTGCTGTAATTGGCCAGACTATAACAGGGGCCTCCATTCTATTTGCCAGTTGGCCAAAAGGCAGGAATGTATCATAGTATGTGTTAATGTCTCCTGCCCAGGAAATAGAATCATAGAATGGTTAGAGTTGGAAGGGGCCTTAAAGATCGTAAAGTTCCAAGCCCCCTGCCCTGGGCAGGGACACCTCCCACTAGACCAGGTTGCTCACCCTCATAAAAGGTAGGAATGCAGGCTTTATCTCTTACAGAGAAATATAGTTCCTAACAGCAAGAAAAATAACCAACTTCAAACCTGCTTGCAAACTGGGATCCTTGTTATTGTGGTGTTTATCTGCCAGCTTCACCACAAGCCCCCCACAAGACCATGCTCTATTTAATCCTGTTAGAGCTCTTGTGCTGCTCTGGATTTTGCACATCTCCTCCCCCACCTTCCCCAAACAAGCTTGTCCATGCCTGGAGGAGCTCCAAAGCTGACGGGCATTCAGGTTTTGTCTCTTCAATGTGTGCAGCATTTTCTGTGAGCATCATGTTTTTAACCCAACTGACAGCCACCTCTAGAAAGCAAGGCCAGTTTCCACTACTCAAAAATACCACAGCATCCCCCCTTTGCCAGTGTTTTCTTCTTCCTCACTAGCTCACACTTGCCAGTATTTTAGACTCAGTTGAGCTGCTGCTTTCCTGCTTCCACCCTGCCTTGCCCTGACTCTCACAGATTTCCTTCTCTTGAGTACAAGATTCACCTCATCCAGATGCTGTTAGTTTAATGGTGGGTATTTTGCTGTAATGCTTTTTCTATGACATCTGCAATGACCTAGTTTACTGTTTTTACAAATAATAATTTGTCTTAATTTTCTCTTTAAAGTCACAAGCAAAAGAAGAAATGAGTGAAATCTAAACCTGGTAACCTTGTAGATATTTTAGGTCAAATAAATTATCTTCATGCATAGCTTAGTATTTCGGCTTTCCACTCCAGTGGATGAGAGCTCTTCAATGCTCATTGAAATAGCACAGATAAGTGATTGCAGTCTGAAGATGGAAAATATTGAATAATGTAAAGATCTGTGGATTTTGTGATTTTACTTGGCAGGGGGAGAAAATCGTTTGATTCTTTCGAAGCCAGAGATAAGAAGAGATTGCTTTTCAGTAAGGACTATCCACACTTTTGTGCCAAACCTGGTTCTGAAAAAGTAAAAATGCACTGGATTGAAGTGTTCCAGCTCAGCTATGCCAGGGCTAGACATTTCTGACCTGTTTTTCATTTAAAAATTGAGGATGGAATGAGGACTACTTCATCAGAAAGCCAGGAAACCTTTTCAGAAACACCATTTACAGTTACTAATGTAACTGCAGCTGATGTTCTGGATGCAGGTTCTGGATGGTCTGGTGACCAAAGTTGCCCAAAGTTGATTTACTAGATGGAGACCTGATTCCAAGTACTTCAAATCAACATTACTCAAGGCAGAATGATGTTTCTCAAGAGAAAACCTGGAGTTTTAATGAGGCAGAGATGTTCATGGCATGAGCCTGGCTTCCCTCATTTTATTATTTTCTCCAGATAAATAAAAATCCTCAAGGCCACAGACTTGTTTTAACAAGACATCAAAAAGTTCTGGCAAGAAACTAAAAACTTTTAATAAAAACCAAGTTTACCACTTTTGTTATTTCCATTCCTCTCTATAGTCCTCCTGATAAACTGTAAATCAGAAGCTCTGTTTCAGCTTCTCAGAACATCAGTTTCATTCCTCCTTCTTCACAGTGACTGCTTTCTGGGTCTCCCTACATATGGCCATTGTGCTGTCTCAGCTGTTGCCTCCTGGAACTATCATCTTAAATGAGGTCCATCGTTGTGAATCTCAGTACCCTGCAATGGTGGCCATGGACTCATGTTCCTGGCACTGAAGAGTTGCACTATTTTTTCTTTTCTGATAAACAGGAATCTATTCAACATTTCTAATATTTTATTCCCCTGTCAACGTATGAGAAAGTAATAATTACATCCTGCTCTGCAGGACTGGGAATTATAATCAACACCAAAGCAGGATCTGTACATTAGAAGCTTGTTTTAGATTCTATTTTAGAATTTATCACACAAGAAATTGCCAGTGTCAGCCAGCAGGATTTTAGACAGTAAATCTAAAAGTGCCACATCTTTGTTATAATTGCCACTGCAGCAGCAGTCAAAATCTCCACTATTTTCTCCAAAACAATGAAGACAGAGACAGTTGAAAATGTTCCACAAATCAGTCAGAGGCACTCTCCTGTTGTCTGAAAAGTTCCTGGTTTTCAATTCAGTTGCACCTTGTTATTATAAGGTTTAGGGCTCTTCATGCCACCCGAGGGTGCAAAGGAGAGTGCATTAGCCCTGTCTGAAGCTGGATAACTGAAGCACAAAGAGGAACTGAAGGCAGATTTCTCAGATGGTGATTTGGGAACCTTGCTCGCAAAAGGGACATTTAGAAATTGAGTTCAAGAGCTCCAAAGAACTTGCACTTCACTTAGACTGGGGCCAGTCTAGAGTTAGAACCCAATCTCATAAGACTTTTTTAGCACTTACCTGACCATAGCAGCAGTTTTCCTCTTTCAGTTTGTCCGTGTTTCACAAGGAGAGACGTTTTCCATCATCTTTGCAAAGATCCACCTCTGCTTCAGTTACCCCGTGGTTCCCAACTACGCCACATTCAGGTGTCTGCCTGGCATGTGGCATGAGGACTTTGGCCTTGTCTGATGCTGGAGCACACTTGTGCTCCTCTAGCCTTCAGGACAGTGACTCTTTGAAGAGGCAACCCTGGGCAATATGCTACAGCAGAGGAAATATTCCAGGCTGCAGCAGTTTCCCAAGCTGAGTGCAAGGTAGATTCAAGTTTTGGTGTGCTTGGGTGTACGTTCACCCTTCCATAAGACAGCTGGAGAGCTGAAATAAATACATCAGAGATCAAGTGTTTGGAAGCTCACTGTAGCTAGAGGTGGACAAATACCTGAGACAGGCAATTTTATGCAATTTATTTGGAAGAGAGGGATGCTGACTACATGATGGTTCCTTAGCAGCCCCCTGCCAGCTGGACACAGTATTATGACTGTGGTCTTTTCTACCTTGGCGTGTCGTACATTCTCTCATTGACTTTCAGTCTTTAAGCTGCTACTAATTTTAAACGCTCCCTTGTTCACTTCTGATACAGACTGAGGAGTTTTTCTGGCTGAGATGAACTGGAATCCACGTAAGAGCAATAAAATGCCTCATATGGCCATGGCTCCTCTGCGTCTTCTTTCCTAACTGCATGTCACTCTGCAGCTCAGATGCAATGGATCCAGACCCTGCAGCGCTGCTCGTGGGACTGCACTGGCCTCATTAATTAAACACACGTCCTGAGTTGTCTAGATTTTTGCTTTTTTTTTTTTCCCAAGCACCTGAGAAGTCTAGGCTAATGCGAGAAGGCAGGAAAGGACCTTTTAAATGCTTGATAAATCCCATTTTAACTCAAGTAATTATAGCTACAGCATAATTAAAATACTGTGGAAGGAAAGAAAATAATCCTACCAAACTGAAATCCTGTGTGTATTAGCATATTGCCATCTGCAGACATCTGAATCACTACACCATTTTACCTTAAAGAAAAATGCTCAACAGCCTCTTTTGTCAGAATTACTGAGCACATCTGTCGGGGTCCCGGTCAGAGGGGGAAACCCCTCATGTTGATGTAAACCTCCTCCTGCTCCCTTTATCAAAGATGAGAATAAATACGTTCAAATGTTGGCGATTACAAATCAAAAATGTCACACTGGAAGAAAAATCCTTCTTAAATAAAATTCCTCATTTCATATTGATTGCAAAGTTCCAGCAGGAGAAATGAAAAATGTTGAGCTTGGTTTGGTGAACACAGACTTTTTTCAGTTACAAGCAGCAGAACAAGCCATCACACCTGCAAAAAAAAAAAAAAAAAAGCAACTATATCCTGACCAGCTCTAACTTAGTAATTTCAAGAGTAATAAATTTGCTGGGGGGGAGGAGGGGGGAGGAGGGGGATTTTACACAAGAAAGTTTGAAGTAATATATCCGATATAAATATACTCACATATGCCAATCAAATTCTTTCAATATCAAAGTGGTTGAATTACTTTGCTTAGTGACATGGTGTATTCCTACTGCGAAAGATGAAGGGAAGGATGGATGTTTCTTCATGTCTATCTCTGCAGCAGAAATTACAAGGCACAGCACAGAAATTACGGGGTGAATTTCTTAAGTCCCGTGTTCTGCTGGAGGTCAGGTTAGACGGTGATGATAATATTTCCTTCTGGCCTTAAAAAAAATGCATCTGTGAAAATACAATCAGAGTTTATGGGCCATAGAATCCATGTGCTCAGAAATTATTTTTTAGCAGTATAAATTATATTATCTTCAAGAACAAATAAGCTGCGTCTACCGGAGTCAGCAGTCGAGCCTGAAAATGGGAAAAGTATGAGGAGAGAATCCCAACCTGCTTAATTGCCTCACAAATCAAACCTATGGGCAATAACTCCTGTTTTGGGGAAATTCAGATGAGGAATATGATTAGTGCTCTCTGCAGGGGAAAGACAGAGCTTTGACAAAACAAGGTCTGGTTTTTTCCAAGTGATCCAAGTGCCAGGGCCTTGGCACTTGCCAAAATTCCTCAGGAAGGTCATAGCTTTCCCATGTTTCAGTAGTTTCGTGGAGGTTCGGATGGACTCGAGCTGGTGGTGGGTTAATGTTGTGTGTACCAGGCAAAATACAGGGCAGTTTCAGGGCCATTTTATGAAAATTCAAATGTCTACAGGGAAAAAACATTCTCCACATATATAAAAGTTCTATTTCTTTCCAGGAAAGCAGCTTGAGATTTTATTAATGGGGCAGCTGATGAATGTTTGTATATAAATAATAACGAAGTTGTGTCTGTGTTCACATGCATTAAAACTCCAGAATGGCCTGCAATTTCCCAAAATATTTTTTCAGTAGGAGAAAAAGCACATTTTACTTAATCTGTGTATGATGAGTCTTGCATAAGTCCACTGCCAATTTACACAGGCAGATTCAGCCTCTGCTGGAGTAACACAAGGAACGACATCTTATCTGATGGTCTGGCCTTTATGGAGAGGATCTTGAAGGAATTCCATGTATCAAAACAAACACTGGGGTTTGGGTTTAGCTGCTCTCCACTTGTTTCAGCATCCGTTTGCATCTGTTCAATACACCCTTGTATGAAAGATCAGACCATGATGGAAATTCAAATGCTGCACATGCAATAATACGTATGCAGCTGCGGGTAGAAGCAGGTGCTGTACAGCCTGTGTACAAGTGCCAGCTCTCAGCTCATTATGTTCTGACTTGTGTCTCTTTTTTTTTTTTTTTTTCCTTTATTCTGAGCCCCAGAGTTACCTTCCTTCTCCTGGAGTGGGAAAGATGCTCTATCGCTGGCTCTGGTCAGTAGAAGGACTTCCTCAGAGGGCAGAAGATGCTCATTGTGCTGCTGGGCTCAGCCTGAGCCACGAACATGGCAGAGCGGTTGCTTCAGCATCTTCATCTCTTAATTGAGAGGGCTGGTCTGGCCAAACAACAAGAGTAGAGGTGGAGCTGCCTTTTATGCAGCAGGGATGGGAGGCTAAAAGTGACAGATAGCCTCAGGGCACAAAGAACAGGGTTAAATCCCCTCAGTGTGGTGCATAGTGTAAGGGTGAAGCTACTTAATATTTTTTTTCTTAGTATTATTAGAGGGATTAAGTGGAATTTAATTGGTGCTTTAGCCTTGAGCTGCTCTCAGCATAGGAGCTGCAGAGCAGACACAGCCAGCACTGTCTGCAAAGCCAGTGAACTCCAGCCTCTCACCTTCCCTGTCCTCTCAAAAGCAAACAAACAAACACTCCATTAATTAACTGCAAACACCCCGACTGAGATGAGCAATGCTAGAAGCCATTACCCAGGAGAGAGAAGTCAGGAAGAGGAGGAGGCTGAAAAAGCCAGTCCAGCAGAATAATTAACTCCTCCTGGGTAGGAAGATGCAAAATGAACTTGGGCTGTAAATTCCTTGTTGATCATCTCCCCTTGGTTAGATGATTTCGCCATCTTACCTTGGTGAAAGGACAAGCTGTCAGGAAAGTCTCCTGCTCTGATTACCCAGGAGGGCTTTCTGGCATTTTTCTGTGGCATTTCCAACATCTGAACTACTGATTTACACTCTCAAGCAACAATCCTGGGCACAAGGACTCAAGTATACCCAATGATAGGTTTAGATCTGCTCCCCAGCTTGCTTTTGGACCAGTCCCAAAGAGTTTTTCTCACGGAAACCCCTAGTTCAGTTCAAGGAACAATTTCCACCATGCTGTGGAGAGTAAGAGTTAAATTGTAGTCACCCGGGCTGTTCCCCATCACCTGCCTTTGGTGCCAGAGGACAGTCTGGGATATGGCAGCTTGTCTAGTGTCAATGCAGAGTGATGGCTGTGTGATGGAGCATTTCATCATGCTCAAAGACTGAGCCAATACATGTCTGGGTCATCCTGCCAGATCTGCACAGAAAGTTGTTTTTCTCTGTGCTTCCCTTCAGCTGAGTAATTGCTTTGTGAGAGTTCATCATCTGCTGCTGCATGAAGCAAGACAGGTTGAGTGGCCACTGAGGTGGCTTCTGTTCTTAAATCTGCCATGTGCCAAGTGGAATGGCTTGATCTGATGCCTGAATTGCTCCTTCTGTGAAATGGAGATAAGTGCTTTGTTCCTCTCCCACTTCCTGGGAGATGTACCCATGAAAAGTGCTACATGGGAATTGTTGTTCTTGTTCAGGCACAGATTAGTTGGGAGTCTGTTAACTCCCTCCTCCCAGGACTCAAACCATCTACAGCACAACCAAAAGCTGTGCCAAATAAACAAATATCTTAAAACTTCTTTGTTGGCTAAGCTGTACTCTGAAGGATTTTGGCAGACTTTATGCTTGCAGAATATCCAAGGTCCACTTGGCACAAGGTAAATCTCCAACATGTTCAAAGTAGGGCATGTTCCCCGCTGGGTCTGGGACACACGGGGAGAAGCTAAAGCCAAACACAACATACAAATCATGGTGAGTCTTTCCCATAGTGGATGAACATCCCAAGGTGTCCTGTTGGCATGAATTGCTCTGTTAATGCACTGGCACAAGACCTCTGATGTACAGAGGTTTGTCATAGAGATTTGGATACACTACCATATTTTCTGGGATCTAGACATTAAATGATTCCTGAGCCCTTTGCCAGGCCTATGTGCTGCTTGAATTGGGCAACGTTTGTCCCTGGCTCTTTCTCTAAGACTTCTGCAGTTCTGTCATTTTTTTTTCTGCTTCTTGAGTATGTCAGCTCTATAGGTCCATTCAACCAGTTTCACAGAATATCTGATTATTAGAGTTCTTATTTTTAGTCCCAACTTTGCTGTCATGAAATCAATTTCAAGGCCAGCAGGAGCTGATGAGAAATGCCAGCTGCCATTATACCCCCCTGGGCTTATTTTCTCACGGAGACTTGCATGCTGTAATATTTTTCAAGGAAAACCCCCAAAGGTACAGAGACCAGTGATGCATTTAGGAGACTTTAGGGAAATGCAGGAGTTCTGTGCTGTGACAGGATTATAAACAAGGCAGCACTAGAGCTCCAATACATGTAGTATCCCATTGGTCCTGCTTTTGTTTAACTGGTCTTTCAAACTTAGGTCTCTTCCAACACCCCTGAACTTCCAGTGTAGATCTCCCAGGACTCTGCTGGCCACTGGAGGCTGGAAGGCAGCAATAAATCTGTCTCGATTTAATTGAGCTGGTAGCTTTGCTTCTCATCCTGGCAAGGAGCTGCTATGATGAGCCAGAAGAGTCTTCTGCATTTACACGTTAGCTCAGGCCAGCAACTGGGGGCTTCCACCTTTCTGCACTCTGCTAGCACTGAGTCTTCAAAGCTCCCAGGCTCACAGAAATTGCTCACACTAATAGACTTCCATAGCTGTTTTTCTCACTGGCCTCAGTCCATGTTGGTCAAGTTTGCCAAGTGTTAATGAACCTGCACAGGGTTAAAGTCCAAGTATTGGACTGTGCTGAGAAAGACTCACAAGCCTCTGTCCTGGTTGGAGTGATCCCCGGGCTCCTGGAGTGTCTCCTGAGCAAAGTCCTGTAATGGACCTGGAGACTGATGTGAATCTGTACGTGTGATGGATGCTTCATCATTAGGATAAATGAGCAGAACAACATCATTTCCAACCACACAGTTCTTGCAGAACTATTTGAGCTTCTTGAAGTCTTCACTGTAAAAAATGTATCATGCCCATTACCACTTTTGAGTCTGCTCCAAATCCACTCTGTTAATACTAGCTATAAATACACTCCAACAGATAATGTCAAAGTAACAATGGAGGCCACGGGTTCATGTGCTTCAGATGTTCTGTCTTGCGTCCCCCTGAGTGATTCTGTAGAAGGCATTCATCACCAGGGAAGACCTGGACACCACTGATAGTTCCCAAAGGAGCAACAGAAAAATGGCATTGAGCTGTGAGCAGCCAATAAAATATTGTCCAGCTGAAACATTTTACTGGATGAAAGTCTTGAAGGGTAGGTCAGGGATTTGCGTAAATAGAAAAACAAACCTAGACTTTCCTCTCTTCTGGTCACATCTCTTCTGTGTTGTGTCCAGCACTTAACCTGCAGAATTCATCTCATTTTCCTCCACAGACTGTGAAAAGAACCTAAAGAATTAGCAAGATGATGTTTAGATGGCCCACGTGGGATAGGACATCTTTAGCACAGAGAGGCTTCATCCAGGGTTTATCAAAAAAAGTCCACTGTGTTGCAGAGTTTTTAAAGAGCTCTGGATAGAGTGAAATAGTTTTGCCAAGGTAGCAATAATCTTCCTCCAAAATGCATATTATTAGGCTATTTTAGATGCCATAGGTGAATTGTGGTGCATAAGGTCAAGGGACAATTGCTTTCATCTGCCTGAAATATACTCTGAGAGCCTATTAGTACATCATGTTTAGTGTTATCCTGGCTGAGTTAATTCAGTCCAGTCCTGGCCAAGTGCCACTTCATAAACCTCACTGATATTTTCATTTCCATTTCCAGCAGCCTTTGCTGGCAGCAGCCCCTCTGATTGCCTCCCACTCAAGTTTTAAAAACTTTGGAAGGATCTCTTCTTTGTGCGAAACAATTTGATCTTCTTTCACTGCCCAAGGAAACACATCCTGGCAGGAAGCCCACTAAAAGAACTGATACAACCAACTCCTTGGACTTTGGCTGTTTATTGTGTGTCCTCAAACGGCACCATCTGCAGATGCAGATCAGACCAAGAAGGAATGAAAAGCGAGTTGGTAGAGGCCTTTGATATTCTTTGTATCAGCTCCAACAATTGGTCACCCAAAGTTGTAGGAAGGGTCCTCAAACCTCTGTGGGAGCTGCTGTAACAGGGGAGGACATGTCTCTTCCCTTACATGGTGACCATTAGCCAGGCTTGTACCACTGCTAACTAGATTTTTCTGGAAATCAAGCTGTCTTTCTCCAATTTTTCCTCCAATTTACTAAATTCCCCTTCCAACCTATAATGGGTGACAAGAGAAAAATGCCAGCAGCGGTTGGTTTTGGCTCCTATCATTCTTCTGTCTTTATTTCCATTACGACACTAGGCATTTCTTGCCTGTTTTGTCTAACCTATTTTTACAAATCTGCCTCGCAATGTGATGAATTGTGTCCTGTGTGTGTCTGTTTTTCTCCATTAACTGTCAAGTGAGTCCACATAACTTGTTCCGATGGAGATGTCAACGCTGAGGACATTTACAATTGGACAAAGAATATCAGTCCAGAGTGTCTAAGGGGTGAGATTCATCTCATCACACTTTAGGTGTCCAGAGACTGGATGTCAACCACCGAGCCAAGGCATCTAGACTTTTTTCTTCCTCAACAGAGACAACTCATCCTCTGATGTTTGAAAGAGAGGATGATTAATCTATCCTTTGGCTATAAAAGAAGTCAACGCGGCTAGCTGAGGTGTCAACACAGATTCTGCAGATGACTCAGGGTGGGATTTAGCTGAAGTACCTCACACAGTTGCAGAGCAATGGCTGAGCCCAAGCCTATGGTCACACATCATCATTTGTCAGCAGCTCATCTGGCTCTGCTCAGCTACTGATGGTTTAGGGAAAAAATATCACTGGAATCTGGTCCTTCTGAAACTGATGACTGAATTTCCCCCGACTCCAGCAATAGTAAGACCAAAATCCAATGCCCTTTTGACTCTGCTGTCCTGTCACAACAGTTTAGCAGGAAATAGAAGACTAAAATGGGGCATCTGTATCTCTAAACATTCAAATAGCTCACTCAGAAAGAAATAAGCCTCTGAGTACCCTGCTGGAGGGGGGGAACATGACACACTGAGGATACAGAGGGAGCTGATGTTGGCTGTTACCTTAGCAACAATCTCCATCTGGTAGGAATCTGAAGCAGGCAGTCTGACCGCTGGCAAAAAATGTTTGAATGTTTAATGACTTAAATAACCGAGTAATTCTGTGCTGCTACAAAAAGGAGTAGCATGTAGCCCCAGTTGAACATCGCTTGTAACCATCATGGGTGAAGTCAACGTGGTCTCGTTTCACAAACTTAGGCTTTGGCAAAGAAGGTGAAACAAAAGTACATGCAAGATACTGTGTTTGAAAGAAAATGGGCCTGATTTTCCACTTAGACCAAATTTATGTCATTCTAACTCAGTAGAGAATTGAGTCTGTATTTCTTGCTACAAGGGGAGAAGGTAGTTATAGGATATTGATAATATAGTAATACCAAGCTATTATAGAGGTATATAGGTTTCAATATCCATTAATGCCATAAAAGGGGAGGGTTCAATTCCACTTGTATTTCACCAAATAATTTATTTTAAATCTTTTTTGTTATTATTATTTATTGTGTGTTATGATGTGGCTGAATAATTCTAGATTGATGCCCTGGAGAGTTTGGCTCAGCCCTGACTTTGATTCATGGTCTGTCTGTAGGGCTCTTTTTGCCTGAAGTCTTATTAAGAAGTAATAGAAAAAGACTGTACAGGTTTGCCTGCTTCAGTGGTCTTCAATTTCTGGCTTTAGATCAGTAGGAAAATGCACACACAAGTCTCATTCACTCAGGTAATTTAGATCTTGCACCACAGTTTAAGGTTATCTCTAAATTCCCTGTTAGTATTTGTAGAAAGGAGAACAATCAGATAAAAATCCAGATATCTTGAAGACACTGAGACATGAAAGACCTTTGTAAAATTTGTGTTGGTTTGGGTTTTTTGGGTTTTTTCTTTAGTTGTTCTTTTTTTTTTTTTTCATAAAAAAGGGATTCGGTTCAGTACAGGTTTCATATTTATGTAAGGATCAGAAAATTGAGATTTTGTTGCAGCAAGGAAACAGATGACTGTGTAAGGATGGATATAAAGGAAAGTGTAAGCTGAAAAGAGATAAATTAGCTAAAAGCCTGGATCTTGTATATTCCATGGAGAGAGCTCTGTAAATTGAAAAGAAAAAAAATATTTTTACTAAACCTATCCTTGCAGCAGTCTCTGTTTGAAGTGATGAAAGATTCCCACATTTGTATAACTAATACTGCAGCATGTTGGGCTTGAAGCTGGGTGGGGGGAAGGCACCGTGCTCTAAACACTCAATACTCCAAGGATTGTGATTACTCCAGAGCAAGGGCTCCAAGGGGAGTCCCCCATATCCCAGTTGAGCACTCCAGTTCATCATTCTGGGATGGATTGGTCTTTTTCTGTTCTTAATGAAGCTTTTCAAAAGTTTCTGACTGTTCTGATGCAAACCTCAAAGAGTTTCCCAGTTCATCTTTTCCAGCCATGCCAGATTCTCGGAGAGTGTCATGAATCTTTTCAATGGGATAGCTGGGGTTTTTACTAGGGGTTTGCTTCTTGCTTACTTTGGACCTGTAAGTCTCCTGTCTTCTCCCACACTCTCCATGGATAAATGAGATGTAGTGCAAGGACCATGTCTCTGACCAAGCCCATGCTGCTGCTGGTCCTGTCTGCCCAGTTCCTGATGGATAAACCTTCATCTTATGACGCTTAAGGATCTCAGCTGTGACCTCCCTTCCCTCAATTTCAGCAGTCTCGGGTATTTTGGAACCCTGTTACTGAAGGGTTGCTGGATGTGGCTTTCTGATTAAGGACTCTCCAACTCTCTGTTGGATACAATGTTCAGTCCCTCTCAATCCATCCTGCCTCAGGAAAGGCTCATGTGCACGACTAGTTATCAAGCTGTTCTTCCACATTTGCCATTGTTACAAGATCAGACAAAATATCCTTGTGGAAATTAAATAGTTCATGTGTGTTTGAGTTACTAACAGAGCTGTGGTTTTGTCTAATTGGAGTAGAAATATGTAGAAATAAAATGCATTAGCCCAGCGTCATGGTTACTAAGAAACAGAACTATAGGTATAGTATAGTCATTTTGTTCCCAGATGAGGAAGGGTCACTCAGACTGAAATTAAAGTTTCTTTTTTTTCAAAGTGGTTGTATTTCTGTAATGCAAGTACCGGCAGCTTCTATTTAACCTTCACAGCCAGTAAATGGTTCTGTTTGTTTTGCACACACTCTCCTTTCAGCAAAAGTTGATATGTGCCTTTGTTTACTTAATTAGTTTTTCTCCTTTTTGTATTAAACCATCTTGCCTTCAGCAGATCATGTTATATTCTCAGTAGGTAAAAATAATGAAAAGAAAGTATTGCCGATGAAGGAAAAGCTCCCACCTTCTTTGCAACTGAGCTTGAGGAAATCAGCAGGACAGGCCAAAAGCAGAAGGAAAGGTGAGGGACAGGTTTGATGAACACAGTGTTAAGGGTGAGGACTCTACAAGTCATCTCTGCTGGTAACACTGGGCTCCCTGGGCGCAAAGGGATTGGAGAAGCACCACTGTCTCTTCCTCAGGTTTCACTGCCCAGCTGTCCTCCTGGGGAACATCCCCAGTGCCCCAGCACAGCCCAGGGAATGAAGGCACCAGGCTGGACAAGGGATGAGGGAGTTGTCTTTTTAGCTGTAAGAAAAAAAGAAGAGGAGAGGAGAGGAGAGGAGAAGAGAGGAGAGGAGAGGAGAGGAGAGGAGAGGAGAAGAGAGGAGAGGAGAAGAGA
>BJBW01007948.1:0-13481 GCA_004320125.1 Scolopax mira
TGGGTGGGCAAAGTAACTTCTCCAGACCCTGAGAGGTGGAGAAAATGCTGCTGAAACAGCCACTCTGCCTGAGAAGGCTTCAGAGACAGCTGTGGCCGCTGGTGTCCTTGTGCCTGGGAACATGATGTGATGTGATGTTACAGAACTGAGCTAATGAACTCCTTCCCCAGCAACACCAGGGAAACCTCACAGTCCTAGCCATGGCAGAGGACTACAGATGGCAGCAGTGCTGCCACAAGACTGGGACAGCTGCTGCCTCCCCTTGGACCAAGAGTCTCAATCAGACCAGAAATGCTGCTGTTGGGAAGGAAGAGGCAAGAAACTCCTGAGCCTGCACTGACATCTTGCGCAAATATGGCAAATCATAATATTTATCATATGTGCTAGGACTTCTGTTGTGCTAACAGCAGTGTTAGTGGCCTTTTGGTTAGTCTGGGAAGGAAGGTTGGTGACAAGGAAGGACCTTTGGTTAGTCAAGGAAGAGGTTGGTGACAGCCCTACAAGAGTGACGCCAGAATTAGTTGCCATCTTGAGCAGCAGCTCCTGGTAGCCCTTGATAAGTAGTTATGACTCAGATTCAGCAGAAGCAGATCTCTACTGATTTGGTTCCTAAAAGAGATTTCTAAGCAACACCTCTACAACCTGCCTGTGTTTTCATATGTGTAAATACATAAATGTATTGCTCCAACTACGCAAAAGTCACAGGCAGGGTGGCTGTTAGCCCAAACACTTCAACAGAGTTGAGAAAAGGGACATGACAAGAAATGCTGGGGACTCCACTCATGGGCTCTTAGGAAGCTGGTTGTCAGTGTTGTTTGTGAAGACAAGTTTGCTCATTAAAAGCTTGATGCTGCTGAAAATGGGCAAAACTGTCTTTCCAGTCTACTAATGTCCCAAGCAGCAACGCGGGTTAGCTGTGTAGGGAGGTCATACTTCTAACATGGCAATATCCTGTGTTCACCTGATAAATTCAGCTGAGGAAGTCTCTAAGCAACATTGTACAAAATGATACATATTTCTGTTAATGAACATTTCCATTGCTTGCGTAGTATTAACCAGGAGAACTGTTTAGGCTTTGGGAGGAAACGGTTACGAAGAACACCAAAGACTTGCTGTAGCTCTTTTCCTGTGGTTCTCAGGGACTCTTAAAATCCATAGTAAATAATACTATTTCTTAATAATATTTAACATTTACCACGTGGTAAATAATAGCAATGAGTCAAGCACACTGTTCAATAATGTTCTGCTGCTGCTTGGAATTCTTGTGACTTTGGGTGCTCCCAGAGCTTTGAAGTAACATCGTTTTAAAGAAACACCTGCTGGTGCCATGGGCTGAGGCTTTGCTGTGCAGGCTTCTACCAAAGCCAGCAGATGCCAATGGAAACAATCCTATGTGGCAGCTAACAGACTTTGGAACTGCCAAGGCATGGCTACAACAAGTGCCTTTGGTTAGAGAAAAGACTAATTCTGCCCTGGTAACAGCTGCCGGATAACGTCTGTCACTTAATTTCACTTTTTGTCTCCAAGGTAGTCTATTACCTATGAGATGACAAATCAATGATTTGTAAATGCTGTGTGCCACAGAGAGATTTCTGCTCATTTCCTGTGTGAAACTGTTTATTTATTTCCTACAAAACCTGTAGACTGGAAATTCAGGCTTTTAAATTGAGCATAATTCTTCCAACACAGCAGGATAGCCATCATATTCCACACAAAACCATCTGTAGTAATAAAAATACAACATAAAATCCAGACCTCACAATCAAAAAAGTCCTCTTCTTTTCATTTTTTAAACCTTCTTCTCAACAATGATACTCTTCACTTCCCTCTTGCCTGCTGATACTGCAAGCCCAGATGGGTCTGCCCTACTGGTTTAATTTTCTCCTTAGAATATAACACAAAAATTCACTACTGGAGATATATTGTTATCAACCTGCCAAAGAAGAACTTTTCCATGGTATGATGGCTGCTGCTTTCTCCCGTTAATCTGAATTTTTAACTTCTTTTATTATGATGGACTGGACACCAAAGGATGGAGATTATTTTGGGGTGCTGAAGAGTTTGGGTTAAACCCAAACCAATATTTGGGTTTAAATATCTCTTTCCTTGATGACTGCTCATCCCCCAGGCCACAGTGCAGCATGAGGAGCAAGGAAGACCCTCAGGACTCTTGTCCCCACTATGAGCTGCAGAGCAGATCAAGTGAGCACTCAAAGGTGAGGGCCCAAGTGCCTGAAACCTCCCTCCTCCCGGGGTCCTGAACCAGCTGGGGCATCCTCACAGCACAGCCTTGAAGCTTCACTGAGTATCACTGAGTCCAGTGAGTCTGCTTTGGGGAATAAAAAACTTAGGTTTGGGTCCACAAACATCCTCTGAGTCTTGTTCTTTAGGCTTCTGGTAGGCAATTTTGCCTTGAATTTCATCGGGGATTTGCCTTGATGCTCTCTGGGTCATTTCCTTGGCTTTACCCGCCGGCGTCAGGACTGTGGCTAGAGGCAAATTGATTGTCTGCTCTCCTTGTAAATGAATTAAAAAGTCATTTCAAATACAGTTGAGGAAGGTTTTTCAGGCTCCTGTGAACAGCTACCTTTCAGTGCTAGATGATTCTGGCTCCAGATCCTTTTTCTTGAAAATACTTTGAAAATAAACGTGCAGAATCCCATTAAATCAGTTAACTTGAGTAAGGCTGATTGCATTTCATTGTGCATTGCTCATAATAAATAATCTAACAAAGGAAATTTTAGCATTACCTCTGTTTTAATTTCCAAAACAGAAAATTAGATCCATGAAGAGAATGGAATGGCTTTTCTAGCACAGAAATGACAGGAGTGGGTTTCCCCCTCCTTTGCACAGGCACGGAGACCCCCAGGGGGAATGCGGTATTAATTAAGTGGAGACCCCAAGTCAACTCTACTTACAGATTCAGGTGCAACCAAACCCAGGACTGTTGCAGTCAGTAGGACATTGCCATTCACTTCAGGATGTGTAGGCTCTGACTTGTAGATGTGTATTTTCCTTTCAAGTAATTGCACGCCAGCTAATTGTTTGTGTGTGTGTGTGTGTATGTATGTGTATGTGGACCAGATGCACAGATTCGTAGACCCCAGAGAATTTCAATGCTTTCAAAGGATGTGATGTAAAATTCTGTACACTAAATTTATTTCTTCCCATGCAACTGTGTACAATCAGTTCTAATAGGAACTAGACACTTCCTGCACGTCTGTTTTTTTAAATGGAATCTGCTAAGTTTTATAAGGGCCATATTTAGCTGTACATCCTCTCAACTGTTAACTGTATTATCCTTTTAAGGAAGTCATTGACTGTTCGCTAAAGACTCTTCCTATAGTGGTTTTACAACGCATGCATGTTGAAATGTGGGCCTCTGTGGGCTAAATAGCTCCTCATAGTAAAAGAATCAGTGCGTATGTATGTGAGTAGAATAAATGAGGAGAACCTCTAAAATGCACGGTGAGATTAGCAAATAATTTCTGCTTGTCTGCCCTCCAACAGCTCCTAACACAAACTTCATATATTTAAAGATTTTCCTTTTTTTTTTTTTGCAGCTGATCCCTGGACTATTACTCATGCTGCCCAGAAATTATATTTTCAGTTACATTTTTGTTTCAGCTTGAAGGAGAGAAATGATTTTCACATCCTGACTGGTTCAGCATTTGCAGCTGAAGCTGTTTTCCTCCTTGCGTCACTCTGGACTAGCTCCTACACTTCATCTCACAACGTTCTGTTATGCTTTCCATGTACAAAGTGGAAGCATCAACTTTCAGCCTAAAAGGTCTATTTTAAGATGAAGGGGAAATCAAATGAGGAAGATTGTAAGTGAAGTCTCCGTGAAGAAGTTCACTGCATTTCCTCTTTATGAAAACAAACTGGAGGCTGCCCCTGGGAAATCTGAAGTTTGTTTTAATGTAGCAGTACAGTAAAGACCTTAATCCTGGAACCTGCCACAGTCCTGCTCTGTGATGCCTTCACAGCATTTACATGGGGAGTTATAAATCAGAAAGTGATAGCACTGCCAAGGTGCAGGTTAGTTTACAGCTGTGCCTCTAGTGCACTGGAGTAATCAAATGTCAGGAATTAGAAACTGCATTCCTTTCTTCATTTACCTGCATTCGCTTCCTTTGCAAAAGCAAAAAAAAAATAAAATAAATGAAAAAAAAATCCAGCAATTCTTGCTTTCCAATGTATATGTTTTCTTCCTGAGGTTTGTGGTTCTTTCTATCCCTCACCGAGACTCGTGGAAGTACGTGAGCAGGTGCACAAACAATTTCAGGCATTCCCATGTCAGGAAAACTTCCCTTTCTGACCCTGTGGGACTCCGCAGCCTCCGGAGGTGGGTCAGCAATAACAAGAACTGTGCACGGGCTTGCATAGTCCACCCACTTTGCCATCCACTTCTGCAGGCTTCTCCTCGCACGGCAGAGGCAGACTGGTGACAAAAATAAATGGCAGAAAGTTAATTATTCTACCTTATATTTTTGAGAATTTTTGATGTTTGGGCTCTTTTCTCCTTTCTGATTCTGTTATGGGGAGGTACAGACACACAAATTAAGACCCACTATCCCACCTGAGTGCCAATGTGTATTTGACAAGAAAGAAATAATGAGATGGCTGTGGAGGGTGAAACCTTGACAATATGTGTGCTCAGAACAGCCTTGGGAAGGTATTTGCATGTGTCTACATGTGGCAGAGGAAAAGGAGAGAAACATGAGCAACTATGTCACTGAGACCAGCCCAGTAGGACCACGTTTCCCATCCAGTTCCTGAGTCCAGGAATATGGTTACTTACAATCAAATGCCAGCATTTGTTTGCATCCTGGGATGCTGGTGGCCTCATGATCTCAGCCATGGTTGCTCTGACATGCTCTGCCTGACAGAGGGGATGGGGGAGTGGGAAGAAGGTGATAGGTCTTGTCTTCAATCTGGCAAAAGGACACCTCGTGCTCTCTCAGGCTCTGTGAAGCTAAGGGGCCACACCACATCCTTCTTCCCAAAACTCCAAATCCCAGGAGTCTGATAACTGGGAAAACCCAAAGTAAAACATGGAGAAGTTTTGCCTTCATCTGCACTTTTAGGAGGCGTGACTAAGTTCTCAAGGTTGTTAGCCTAACATTTGGCATCCATTTGAAGACATTTATTTTCAATGTCCGTATAAACAGAATCCTCCCTTCTGAAAGAAAAAAATAAAAGTATAGGCTGATATGTTTCTAGGAAGCTAATAGGGAATGAGAATGAGTACAAAATGGTACATGTCTGCTCCCCACAAAGTTCTGCCATGCTCAAGTGTTTGTAGGAGTTGGTCTTTTATGAATGAAAAAAAGAAAGAACTTCATTGAACTCAATAAGCCTCTAAACAAAGATTCCTGGAGGAATAATGTAAAAACAATGGAAATAAAATATGCCATTCTTCATAAAAACAAATGGGAAAAGCTACTTTAAAAAAAAAAAAAAATCCCAACCTCCTTTTCTGGAAATTAAGCCAATTAAGCTTTTCAGAGCTTAATTTTTCAAAAATTCTCCTACATTTTTCTTTGCTAGCTGAGGACCACATCCCTTGACGGAGCAAGGAAAATGTCAGGATGGCAATGTGTGCAGCAGATGCAATCTGAGTCACCCAGAAGAGCTGTCATCTGCACGTTAGGCTTTCAGGGGGATCCCAGAGGCCTCATTCACAGCTTGAACCCCACTGAACAAGGCCCTGTGCAAACTCCCCGAGACATGCACAGCCAATTTACTTTTAAGAGCAGAAGTATACAACGAGTCATTATTATTATACCATAGGAAATGGATGCAGAGGGTACGGTTTTGATTAAGGAGCAGTTTACATCCATTATGTGCAGGAATAAATGACTACTGAGGGAGTGGAACAATCAGGAGAGCAGTCTTTTTGATGAAGAATTCCACTCCAAAAGACAAAGTTGTGGGGTAAAGGTAGTTCCCCATGTTGTGGAGGTGGTGGAGGAACTGCTACATTCTGACTCTTGGCAAATGCAGAGAACCAGACCTCCTTTCTAGGTCTCCTTGACCAAAGGCTTCTGACAAAATTGCTCACCAGTGCCTTGAGGAAAGTACAGACTTGGTTACAGGAGGAAAAAAGACATAACTTTTTGGAATGGAGAAAGGTAGCCAAGAGAATTCTGCAATTCGTGCTGGGACCTGCTCTTCAGTGGGCTCAGATGAGAAGCTGGGCAGCCAGGTGAGAATATTTTCTGATGACAGCAAGTATTGAGGGTAGCAAGGCACCCTGCATTCCCCAGGGCAGAGTTATAAAGTTCAACTTGGTTCATAAAATACATGAGGTGAACTCCTGAACATATATCTCCTAGTGGCAATGCTGGTAGTTCTAGACTGCCAATGGCGTGTCGTGTATATAACTACACTGTAAGTAGATCTATTTCAGTTTATCTTTTAATTAAATTCATGTCCGTAAGCTGCAAAAACCAAATACTTCCTGGGGATTCAGAAGAGCTGTGCCGGATGGAATGACGTTCTTCAGCTTTGAATCAGATCTTGCAGCTAGTGAGAAAGTATGATTAAGAAAGACTAAAACATCTGGAAAACAGCTGATGATGATGTCCCCCCAAGAGACATAATCAAAATATCCTGAAAGAATATTTTTGTTGCAGAAGCAAGGCTGGTATTGCACACAGAGAAGTAATTCTTCTTGGGAAAATAAAAAAGTGTCCTTGTTCAAAAGGCTTTTTTTTCCCCTCTCCATTAAAATTTCGGGAAAAAAAAATGGAAACACTAATTCCTCCTTTTTCAGACAATGAAAATAAATGCTTACTAATATCTCCATATTTAGACAGGCCAGCATACTTGGGGGATATAGTCACTCATTGAGTATCAAGGGCTCCTTTGTTTGCAACAGCAAAATAGCATTTGAGCAACCCTCGTGGACACTTCTGCCTTCAAGCCTAACGTGGCCGTAATACAAAACTGCAAGTGACTCAAATCCCCTTTGAAATCAACGTCAAGATCCATCTCTTTAAAAAGTAGCTGGAGAGGCTGGCTCCGGAGGGGTCTGCGGGGCGTTTAGGTGAACGGCAGCCAAGTCCCATAGGGTTCGTCCCCAGAGCCGCTCTTCTGGGCTCTGCAGATGGACAGAGCCTTCTGGCAGGACAGAGCCTTCTGGCAGGACAGCCCTCATTAGCCTCGCTTCTTAATTGGACAGAGAGATAACTGCACATCAAAGCTCCTTTCCACGAAGGAAGAGTGACGTGGACACTATCATCCTTAAGGCCTGGACTCATTTCCTCCCTGGCAGAGCCAGGGACTTGCTCTCGTTCGGCAGCACAGGGCTCGGCTCTGCCCTCCATGGCCACGTGCCTCACAGGACAGCACATTGCTGGGCACATCAGTCTCCAGCACAGCTCAGCCCAGGAAGACAAGCAGAAGTGGTGGATGCTTGAAGGTGACCTGGGAAAGCCTCTCGGCTGCCCCCCTACCATCCTGACACAGCCATGCCCTTTCCCACCTGCTCTCTGTCCCTTCTCTTCTCCCTGCAGGGTGTAGACATCTCCTCCAAGTTCTGAGCCTAGATGTTCGGTCAATCCACCTTTTGCACCATTTAGCCACCCACATTATCATCAGATACTGTGACATCGGGAGGTAAAGCAGTACATGGAGAGCACAGTTTTCTCAAGTTCTCCTCCAAGACCTGCCCTGCACAAGTGAAGAATTCATAGTGATGAGTTGTTGTAAACCTCGCGCTGGACATCTTGAGAATTAAGAGAATGAAAGCCCTAGATTTAAAAAGGGAGCAGAGGGGAAAACAATCAAGGCAATCCCCAGACTATTTCCCTAACCCTCATAAAGTCCAGCTTCTGAAAGGCTCTCCACAATTTAAAATATATTTTGCGAAGAAAGGTATTTACAAGCACGGAGGTAACTGGAAAATGGGATGAAATGGTAGATGTCAACAATCTTCTTTAATGAGAAGCTGACCATATGGATGATGGAATTTTTACGGATCACAGATCTCATCTATCTGAACTTCAGTGAACCAGCTGATGGGAGGACACAGGGGGAATTATTTGTTGAAATGGGGAAGGGGGATTTCAATGAGAAAACTCAATGAGAAAGAAAAAGAAATAGGCAAAGCATGAATTGTAAACTACGAGATGAGACTGAGAAATTATTTTTTTTATTATTATTTTTTCTATATCTTTATAAGTGATTTTGACACAAAACACAGCATTGGCTTTAAAAAGTCTGATTGTGACACAAAGCCCCAGAATATTGCCAATTTGGAATGGGATACTGGATGGGGAGAATGAGGTGACTTTGAAGGCACAGGTAACAGGTGGGACTTAAAGAAATGGAATGAAAGCAGGAATTCAAGATTTTAGGGACAACAAATGAGGATTTATACAATAAACCAGGAATTAAATGGAATAGGGGAAGAGAAAAATGTAGGTGTCTCAGTTATTGGCAGGTTGTAAATCACAAATGCAATGTGGATGACAAAGCAGTAAGTAGTGAGACAACAGTGGAGACCAATAGAAATAGGAATTATTGATACTATTTTTCAAGGTGCTGGTAAAATGTAATCCAGAGGTACGTGTTCAATTCTGGCTACCAGTAGTCAGTCAGAAAGGAGGAACTAAGCCTGGAAAAAGTGCAAGGAAGGAGCAGCAGGCCACATCCAACTTCTCCAGTCCACTCCAGGAAGACTTCAGCTCCTGGGTTTGGTGAGTGTGCCGGGCACACCGTGACCATCTGAGGTTGGGCAGGAGCTGGCAGCACGCACCCCTCCCGTACCCACTGTGGGTTTGGGAGGAGTGAAACCCCTGGTCAGGAAAGATGCAGCAGAGTTGGGCAGCTCCTTGACCTGGGTGATAGGGGAATGACACCTCGAGAGCTTTCTGAAGAGTATTCCCACCCCTCTGGCTTTCTGGCTGCCCCAGTCTCCTCTTTTTCAACAGGACCATATGGGTCTGGCTCCTCTAGCCTACCAAAGAAAGCCTTGGGCATCTGCTGTCTATAGGTCCTTTTCTAGCTATCCAAGGGCATGGAGGCTGTAGGTCAGCTTCCTAGTCAGGGCAGTGGGGACAAAAGAAGCCGACGAATTTTAAGATGGAGCTTAAAGTCCTTAGTAAATGACTTTAATGAATTGTTGAATCACTTCTCAGTGACCCAGGAGCTTCAGGTTCCTAGGAGGCTTCAGGTTCCATATTTTCCAACAGTACAGTACCAGCCGTGCTCCCAGAGGACCACTGGCAGCATCAAACAGCCATCTCCTGGAGTGCTGTACAGAGCTACGAAAATGTTGGCCAGTGCTGTTTTCAGATATTAACCTTTGATGATGGCATTTAGTCAATCCTTGCTCACACTACGGCAGCAAAAGGTTCCTTCTTATTCCTGAACTTAAGTATTGCCTAGTTCTGTTCTATTTCTAGGGTATTTTTCTCCATCTCTTTCACATTTCCAAGGAAGAAACCAATGAATCAAATGGCTTTAAAAGAACATTTTTTCAGCATGATATTTTTCCAATATGTCTTGTGGGCAGCAGTTGCTATTACCAGCATCTTGTGCCTGTCTCCCTGGGATTTGTTTCTTCCTTCATGGCAGTATTAAGTTCATAGAATCCTGCCATTACCTGCAGCGTTTCCAAGGTGAGTCAAGTCATTTCGGTGGGATCTCAGAAGAGAGCATGCTCGGTTGCAGCAATTTCTGGCACGTGGCAAGCAGCACATTCCAACGTGCCAGCAGCAATTAGCTCCACAGTGTGAAGTTAGCCTCAGTAACAAGTGAGAAAATGGCGAGGGAAGAGGAGAGCTGCAATTTAAAATTTTGGGTAGTCAGAAGCGTGTGAGATCCCACGCTGTGAAGGCTGGGCGAGATGTCTATTAGTAAGGCTGCATGACTCAACTCTTCCGTCCCTCTTCACGTCCTCATGCAGCTGTACTGAATTTGGGGACAGTCCACGTGGCTCCAGCTACTTGGAGTTTCAGGATTTTTGCCCGAGTTTCAAACAAGTTACCAGAACGTAATGGGAAATGTGATCCCAGGGAGTCTGGACTTGGTAGCTTTCCTATTTAGTTAATAAGCCCATTTATTTGGACTTGGCAATTTCCTGTGCTCTACAGCGTATTTCCAGAGAGGAAACTCAAGTGCTGCTGTACCACTCCTGCCTATAAGTACCACCGAAGACAGACAATATACAATCCACTTTCATTTATTTCACAATTCAGAAGTAATCGCCCTTCTTTGTAGTCATGTGCCTTGTACTCAAAGCTCTCTGTGTACTTCCTCGTAACACAAAGTCACTTTCTGTTGCTAAAATTGGTGCTTCCTAGATATTGATCTCATGCCAGAAGAGTCAGTGATACCATTGATGCAGCACCACCCACGTACATCGCTCTCCCCAGAGATGTTGGGGAGAGTCTCCTTGCCAGAAGGACTCAAACCTGCGCCTGTGTGCAAGGGGAGGTGGGCTCTCTATATATAGACACATATATAATCCCATTATCCAAACAAGGACCTAAATCAAATGCCAGACAGACTAAACAGTAACTTCCCACAGTGACTACGCCACTTGTACCTGTCTCGGTGCTGAGCCCAGAGCCGGGCACTGCCCTTCCTCAGACATCTCCAGCCTTGGGGTCTCCACCACCAGCCTCTCAGACAATTCACAGCACCCATCCTTCAGCTCCCATTTAAAAGATGATGTAGACATAAACTGAAAAGTCTGGCTATTTTGTCTGGTTGGTCTCTGGAGCTTTTCCACTCTTTGCCTGCACACATTGGTTGCAGGATTTCACTTCCATTCAACAACTTTTATCACTTCAATTTCACTTCAATTCAACGACAGCAGATTTTATCCTCTGCTGGATGTAAGAGCTGTGGTCAGAGGCAGTGCAGTATCATGTTGGCAAACCTTTGGGCTCCCTGGTATTTTTGTAAATTTGCTAATATTCAATTGAAGTTTACAGAAGGGTTTAACTGAAAGGTCAATGAAAGAATATCTGCATCCTGTAAATCTAGGTGCATATTGTAATTTTAGAGCCACTCACATGGCTCAGAGTGACCTGCTTTGCCTCCACCTCCTCAGTACCTGCCTCAGCCTGTCCACCCAAGCTGGGTGTAGGACTGATGGGCTCTTGATTTCCAACCATGAGATAAATTCCCATCTGGCACTCTAGTGGTGTTCATTAAAAGCAGTAACGAGCTCTCAAAACTGCACAGCATCCTGGTGTGCTGTCCAAAAACTGTCCACTTAGGAAGAAGAGCATCGTTCCTCAATACTATGGAAATAAATAGGAAAGGAAAATTAAGTGGGGTACGTTATGACTGGTTGCCAGCTCCAGGCAGCTCATGCTGTACCATCACGCTCTCTCAGAATTCATCCCTACAACACTGATTAAACCAGTTGTTAATAATCTGGCTAAAGATGGCTGGGGGGTGAGTTAAAAGACAGGGAAGAAAATGAATAAAGGAAAGTGAATCCAAGATAATACGCATAACAGCAAACAGTAAGAAACGTGGCTGCTCTTTTTGACACCATTAACAGTTATTAAATTTCGATGTGATCTTTACAGGTGGTGTGTGCAGGATGCATCATATAGTGATAGTCCAAGTTCTTGCAGGAGGTTTCAGCTGGTAGTGGAGGGACCAGTGAGGGTCACCCCAAACGCCGTCCTGTCCGCCTACGCCCTCCAAAGTACAGGGTGGTTTGGTGTGGGACAGCCTGGGAAGGGATCTGGAAAACAAACATGTTCACAAAGATGTTATTTCAGGGACAGAAATTCTAACCAGCAAATTTGTGGTCGGATTTTATCATAACATGTGTATTTATTGTTTACCCAGAAAATTGACTAATTAACAGTTCTTCTTATAGCCACAGCAACTGAAAGTATTTGTACTGCTCAGGGCATGCACAGTGACTCTGAAGCCAAGCTACAGTTTGCGTTTCTAGCCAAGGCTCTCCGCCAAGTCCTTTGCCAACGGGGTTTTTGGAATGAAATGATCTCCCTGTCCTTCCTTTAGAAAGATGATCTCATAAGCCCCCAAAATCCTGTATCCTTGCCCCTCTCATTCCCACACCATCTCTCCACATGCTGCCACCAGGACTGGTGGTCCCTTGCCCATGGCAGCCAGTGCTGATGCGGGACCAATGGATGTGAGTAGAGAAGTCCCCAGCAAATGGGGAAAATATTGCTCATATCCAAGCACCTGAGGCCAGTCCCAGCCTTACCCACGCCACTATAAGCAAACAAGATGCCTCATTCAGGTTCATTAGCAGTGGGGTAGGAGAGGTTTAGCCACCTAGAAACTTCAGTGGGATGGTGGGGATGGTGCCCAGCCCAGCAGGTCCTGCCTCCATCTATCCTGGCAGCCCCAGACAGTGTGTGCTCGCCTGCAGCGGCCAGTGTGGCTCAGAACTGGGGCAAAGCAAGCATGCTGGTGGCCTAGAAGTTGGAGAAATATTTACAGATGGATGGACTTTAATTTGTGCAGGCAAACTCTTATGCTGCTGTATTGAGGTGAGTGTGTACTGTTCCCGCTTTTCCAGTTAGTCCAAGGTCATTTAATTAGAAAATGCTTGTTTTCTCACGTGTGTTTTTTTGGGGTTTTCTTTGAAGCACAGACTGGGAGGTGACTTTTAACTGGCTTTAAAGGGTTTCCCAAAAGGAGCTCCATGGGTGGAGAGTCCAAAGGCTGTTGAGCAGCACGGTACGGATGCTGCTCTATCCACATGTGGTGTTAGCAATGATATCCCACCACATGCAACAGAACAGGCTGTCTTTCATCTGCCCTTCCAAGCCATCACAGCATTTTATTTCTGGTTTTAGCCAAGGAAAAGACTGGAATAGTTTCTCCTGGGAGCAGCCAGTGGGCCTGGAGGCTGGGATATGGATCTAAACCTAAAGATCCTAAATCTGCAAAGCAACTTGGTCAGGAGGAAACAACCCGTCTAGTCTCAGTTTCACACTGATTTCTGGAGCAGTCACTCACATGAACGAACATAATGTGTAAAATGCTGCAGAGAATCTGATTCTGGAACTCTTCATTTAACATATTCATGATAAACAGGTTTTTATTAGGAACGTTAAATATATATATATTAAAATATAACATATTTAATACATATATTTACATATATGTATAAAGTTTTGAGGCCATTATTAATGCCCAGAGTGTTAAAAGGTGGTTCACTGTCCTTTTTATGCAACAGAAAAACTGATCAGTGATTGCTACCAGCTTAAGCCTGAAATCACCTCTGTTGTGTTTGCAGATGCCTTGGGAGACATTACTTGAGAAGAGAAGGCGTGAAACAAAACCCTGCTTGTAAGACACTAGCAAGTGGCTCCAGAAGAGAAACTACACTGACAATTAGATTTGGCCATTGACAATGGAGCAGCTAATCACCAAAGCTAAAATCAGATTACCCAAAATGAAAGTCTGCTGCCTGGCTGCACCTGAGTTTCAGGTGTTCTTATTGTAAATGTACCGAGAGGAAT
>BJBW01007949.1:0-20580 GCA_004320125.1 Scolopax mira
TTGTCAGGCATTGGAATGGGCTGCCCAGGGAGGTGGTGGAGTCACCATCCCTGGAGGTATTTAAGAAACGTGTAGACATGGTTCTTCAGGGCATGCTCTAGTGCCCAAGATTATTGGTTTGTGGTAGGGTGCTGTGTGGGTGGGTGATGGTTTTGGTTTGGTTATTGTTGTTGGGTGGTGTGTGTGGTTTTTTTGTGGGTTGTGTTTTTGTTATGGTGTTTGGTTTTTTTGTTTGGTGGTTGTTTTTTTTTTGTGGTTGGACTCAAAGATCTCCAAGGTCCCTTCCAACCACTACAATTCTGTGATTCTGTGATAGTTCTTGTCATTTCTTCATATAATTCAAATTACATGGATACAAAGATTAGCAGTTCAAAACACTCTTTGATGAAAATCAAATACATGTTTGCTTGAAAATATTAAAACTGTTGGCTTCTTGCTAGAAGGACAGAAAAAAATTAAAAGGTCCCTCAGTCTCCCAAGAACAGAGCTTTCCCTTCTTCTCTAGGCTTTTCTCAGGTTCTCCCCTACCTACATGTAAAAGATACTGGGAAAACAGTCTACATCTCCTCCTCATTCTATCACTTTCTCAAGAATCACTTGTCTTTTATATAGATAGGTCTTCCACAGAGACCCCTCTCACAGGGCCATACATGTGCTTATAAGCCAAGTGCAAGATGTCAGTAACTGTAACAAGACCAACAAGACCAGTAAGACGAAGACCAGTAAGATCGCGCTAACACTCAGTCTCTACTCACCAGGATATAGAAGTCTAAGAAACTAAAACAGAAGCTTGGTCCTGCTTTAAATGATGTTTTGCTGCATTATTTGGTAGAGTATATATGCATATACAGCACAAGCATATCTATCAACAGATAGGGCCAGAATATTCCAATAACCTATCCTTTAATGACTTAACAACTGTTTTTAAAGCATTAATTCATAACTATATTTAACATATCTAAAATATTGACAAATAACTAGCTGAAAAAGTTTACCCATATCCTCTTTGTGGAAGGCATTCCAAAATATCGTAACAGAGAGCAAGCTGGTTATCTCGTTCACAACTATAAATACATTCCAATGCCATAATCATAAGCTGGTCTTGATCAGGAATAATTTTTTGCTGGCACTGACAAGAAAAGAAAGCACATTATTTTTAGTTTTCTGTTTCTAGTTCAACAGTTGATTTTCTGATTAATATAAAAAGATACATACTCCTATTAAATCAATTTAGTTGGAATTAGAAGGTGTCTCACTAACAACTTAATGAAGTGCCTGCTGAAATTACAACCTGAAACATAACTTGGCTGGCTTCCTACACTGCAGACACTGAAAAAAAAAGTGGTACGGTTTATATCCTTTTTGAAGTTGAGAAGTGAAGAGGGTGCAGGGCAGAGGAAGGCAAGTACTGCAAGCATTTGTCAGATTCATTTAATATGTACAATAGTATCAATATATACAAAATAGCATTTCCTTCACTGGTTGGTTTCTCCCCATACACTCAGAACATTCAGTAGTATGCAAAAACGTGCTTATGTGCCCCGAAATAATTATTTGAACTGTAGAAGCAGCACAAAATACTCACATGGAAGGCAACTTTAATCCTTACTCACTAAATCCTTGGCTTGGGGGTGGGGGAGGTGCGAGGGAAAAAGGAGGGAGAGGGGAGAAACAACTTAAAATCTACTGCTAATAAATTCCTCAGGGAAAATATGTTAATGAAATCTTTCAAATCCTATTCTTAAAAAGCAAATACACCAGGAATTTACTTTAAACACATCATCATAAAATTACTTCAAAGAAGAATCTTTAGAATAATTTTTGTTCTAGTAGGTCAAGATCATCATTACATTAGTTTAACAATCTCATCAAGGGCAGTTTAATTTCATCATAACTTCATAATACTTTTTAGTTAATATTTTCTAAATCCTGGGTACAAGAAGAAGGAAAGATCTCATCAGAGAGATGATCTGATTTAGAAGATGAACTAATCCTATTTATGAATTCATCTCTTTGGGGTAAGAATCTCCAAAGGAAATAGTAGAATCATCAAGGCTCTATACTTACAGCAGGTTTTGAATTCTGAAATATCTTCAGAGGTAGAGTCAGGTCTTCCTTTGCTAATGTTACTAAGTATTCTTTAAAAAGTGAATTTGCAAGACCAGGGGACTGATTTTCACAGCGGTGGAGAAAGGGGATCATCCACTGGTAAACATTCTTCACATATTTTTCATCAGAGGACTGGACAGTGCAATGAGTTACAGAGAGGAAAAAAATAACAAGTTCAGCTTCATCATCCAAATCAAACAGGACATATTTTGATCAATATAACTGAAACAGTATCTTCATCTATCACAAACAACAGCTGAAGCCTGACATTCAGTACTGCTGTACAGATCACTACATCATGAAGCACTGAAACAATCAATCATCCTTCTGCTGCCCAATGGCTTGGAGAAAACAAGCTGTACAGGAGAAAAGCCTGTTACACAGGGAAGCACAGCTCTCTCCCTCCTGCAATTTCATAGTGAGCAGAAGATCAGCTTCCACTCATGTCAGAGTAGCACTACTTTCAGTATGCAAGAATGCAAGACATAAAAACAAATGATGAGTGGTTGCATAAATCCCAGCAAAACTCCAAAAATTCTGAGGAGCTCCAAGTGTCTGAGTATTCTCCTCTGGTGTTTCCATGATCTTCAACTGAATGTCAGAGCCCTGTTCAATCTCTGGGTATTTTTCAACCTTTCCAAAAGGTCTTTTTCTATTCTGAAATGCCATGCATGGTCTGAACACAGAGAAGATGAACACCACACATATGCTGCAGAAGCATATTTTAAGAGATTTTGACAATATTTAAAGGCACCAAAAAACATCCAAGGAAAACATTCAATGTTGTTATATCTGCAACATCTTTGACAGCTCCACTGAAGATCCTTTAAACAGGGTCAATGAAAAAGCAATTGACAGCTTTCAAAAGACTGGATTTATTCACATTTAGTCCAGTGCTTAAAGCAAACTAGGTGTTTGAGAAAACTGAGCCATTTTAGCTTTTGTTAAAAACAAATAAGCTAAAAAACCCCACCACATCAAAGAAGGAGCAGCATAAGTATTGAATTCTTGTTGAATTAAAAACAGAGGTTCATCAAAAAGATGTCAGCCACTAACAGTATCTTTATATACATAGGATCTAGGGTAACTTGAATTACTGGAAATGAAGATATAGTTACTGATTTATTCAAAATACTTACATTCTTCATCAACAGTCTCAGCTTTTCAATGTCTTTCATGTCCACAAGTTCCTTCAAAGTTAAGGTTCGATCACAATCAGTCTCATAAACTAATGTCTCAAGAGTGATCAGATTGTCACAAAGCACCTGAAGACTTGGAATATTCCTCTCCATACCAAGACGAACAAGGGACAGAGCACAGTCCACCTGAATAATAATTTTAAAAAAAAAAATCTGCTGTACAACTATTTCCCAAAAACCAACTTCAAGTCCAATCGGTGTTCTGTTAGTGTATCCATTACCTTTCCCTGTTCCTTTTGCTTAATAGGCAACTCTAACTTCCTAGAAGTTTTTGTGGCCTGTATATTCTAAATGCATTGATCTCAGCTTCATAAAGACCAAATAAAATGCTTAATCTTAGTCATTAGGAGAATACTACTTTTTGATTTCTTCTGGAAATTGCACGCCTCATCTCACTACATAGAATACACAGGATTACTTTAAGTTAAAATAGTCACTTATGCATAACTTCATTTATGCATATCTCAGCATGTAACAGGACTTTTCTAGCTGACCGTGAATTAATGATTTTAATTGCTGCACTTTATTTCACAGAAGATAATGACAGGCATTTTCCCTGATGACTGAAAATACGTTTATGTAAAAGACCCTGTTTTAATTTCAAATAATGCAATGTCTGCATGCACTTTTGAGGCAGACTTAAGTCTAGAAGAGTAGAATGCAATTTTATTTATATGTTAGTAATTTAATTGATCTTTGGAAGTTGCTTTTATTTACATACCTACTGATAAGCTGTTAAGATCACAGGAAACTACAATTAAAGAGCCTTGGAGCACTACAAAATAGAAGAATAAAAGAGCTCACCCATCAGAACTAACTCCTGGTGATATTTCCAGTCAAACCCTTTTCATGCAGCAAAATTGGCTTTAGAAGCAGTAAAGTACCAGAGCATGTCAGTGATGAGCTCTGTTCTTACTTTCAATGATTATCTCTACCACATAGAGCTTCAAACATTTTTAAAATATGAAGCAAATAAAGCAAAAATAAGCTGTGTGGTAGTCCTACACAAATTAAACCTGGCAGGAAGCAATCATGGCAGTACTAAATACCGGTATACAATGACACGTGCAACTGCCACATAAAGATATATATGGCACACTACCATGTGACAGATAACTAAAAAAAAAATGTTTCCTGATACCCTGTGCACAACATTTCTTTCCTTAGTTACAAACATAAAATGTAACAGTAAACTTTTTTTCCTGAACTATGAAAGTGGTACGGTCTGACACAGTAAGCCAAGTGAAAGGGAATCTACTGGCTTCCTATTCCTTCTTATGGATCAGTTTTTTGGCTGAGGAAACTTTAGAGCAAGCAGAAGTACATTGTAAAAGAAAAAGAAAATACTTCAAAAGCCATAATGAAGATTGAGACACAGTGTATACTACTGAGCGAAAAGCATCCCATCAATACATATTCTTCTGTTGAAGAAAGCTGATTAGTCTGAGTCAGCCCTCATCACTTCCTCACTGCTGTTCTCACCTGCATCGCATATTTTTCAATTTCCTGTGCTCTGCTCAAATACCAATCTGTAACGAGATCTACTGAGAGGTCAGTAGTCCTGTACTTCAGTAACTCAGGTTGCGTTTCATACAGAAATTCACCTTCATCTTGTAAAGCTGGTTCAACAATCATCCTTTCGGAAAAAAAAAAAGTAAATATATGTTTAAGTATATATTTGCTTGCATTTTTATTTTGCACATCGGTCTTCTTACTAAAACTTCTCACTATTCTGAAAGAAAATGATACAATCAACCTACCATTACACCAATAATTTGATGAGACTCAAATGCCAAATAACAGTAAGCATTAATTTTGGTCAGCAAAGTAAATAGTAGATTCCAAACATGAGACAGATCATGAAAGAAAAAAATCTTCTCTGCTATAGACATGTCTAATTTCTGCCTTCCATCTGTTCCTCACACGGTGAAAGGCATTTTTTAATCTGATAATGAAAAAGTTATGACTGACAAGTAACAGGGCAAAAGGAAATAAAGAAAGAAATCAGGATTTCCAACCATAGCCTCCCCCTGCTCACATGCATTTGAAAAGGTTACTCATCCCATAATCACACTGAACATAATGCTGTAACATTATGTTACAAGTGTTTCCTCAGTCTCAGCTTCACTGAGAAAGCCGAAAACACAAGTTAATGTGTACAAAAATAAGAAGCGAGTCTTAATGGTTATTTCACACATTTTGAGAGTTAGTAAGTAAATTCTTTATCTGAAAGGTATGTAAATATAGGAAAAACATTTTGCTTTTTTTGTATACTAACCTGCATTCTGCTTTTTCACACCAGTCTTCTTCACGATGTTTCTGCTCATTCCAAGGAATAATTTTCAACGTCCCCTGCTTGTAACTGGTATAATAGAAAAGGGAAGCTTTACAGTTTTACCTTTTCTAAATTGTGATGACATTCAATTAATGGAATACAGAGCTTATGCAAGTATTTCAGTGAATTCATAATAAATGTGTCATTCAATTGCAGTCTAAGATTTATCACTTCTTAATGCAGATTTACCGTTGTGATTTTGCCTCTATGATATTTTCTGTATAAACACATATTCTACATATACCTTTATAGATCCAATAAAAAATAAATACTGAATTCATCTTCTTGCTGACCATATGTTAGGGGAAGAAAAAATAAAAAAGGAAAAAATCACTCTATGCTTTAACAATTTTTACTACCTCACAGTATTCAGAAGCATTCTGATTCATATGCTGTCATAGAAGCCTGAAATGAGCAAAAACCTATGATCTTAACAGCTTAAAAAATATAATTCTTCAAGGTTTAGCACAAATTCTTGTACTGAAACGAAACAAGACATGCTCTGCTGTACTGATCTTCTCAATTAAGTTTAATGTGGTATTTGACTACAAACTTCCACAGTGAAACATTCTCTAAATATTGAGGTTGAAGAAAAAAAAAAATCTGTTTAAGATGCAGGTTAAGAACACTAGAATTATTAGTGTTTTGCTATTAGTTATTAGTTAATTTGCTATTAATTATTAATGTGGTTTGCTGTTGTTGGTTAGTTGTTTAAGCAGCACAAAACCTAAGAAAAACATGTTAAACTATGCAGAACATAAACTAAGGGAGAAAAACCATATAGGTTCTGGCACTTGTAGAAATAAGAAACGAGTCAAATACAAATTAAAGACATTAAAGATTCAGCATACTGGTGCAATAAGCTATTTTAAATCTAATTTATTTTCTCCTGACCCTGATAATAAATAGCAGTAACTACACTACATGGACAATTCCTACTTATAAATTATGAACAGACACAATCTCTTCATCCCTTGAAGAACACCACTGCAACTCTAAAAAGAAATACAGTTCCAACAAACAAACCAATTTCACAATATAGAATGAGTTATAATAACAAACTAAAAATTAGTAACTTCATCCCATTTAGCAACAGCCATTAAAGACATTTAACAAAGTAAGGCACGTCCATACTGACTGCCCTGTACGTATACGCATTTCTCCCAGAAGGTCAGGCACCCTTTCTTTCCCTCCTCTATGCACTAACAAATAAATTCTCATGTATTGTCTCAGTAATTCCAACCCACCAAAGGAAACATTCAGTAGAAAACCAGCAATTAATTGGCAGAAACAGATTTGCAGGCTATAAAAGTCAAAATAAAGGAGGGGAGAAGACAGATAATTGCTAATTCCAGTGTCTCAGCTACAGTAACATCTGCGTTCAATTCCAGTTCAGTTGGACAAAATGCTCCACAGTTATCTTTATAATTAGGTACCATGTAGTAACATCTCTGGTAAATAATTAGTAAAGATAACTCCAAATTAACATTTATGGTATAAGCACCAGGAATAATGTCAGTGATTTTGGAGAGATTCATCATCAGCCCATGTATTTTGGGGTGAGAAGCTGTTGTTTTTATGTCTCAGATAACACAATTTATCAATTAATTTTAAATATTCATGTTTAAAACTGGCTTCATAAACGAAATTAATAAGGTCCTATTTCAAATATCATACCTGAGAATGTTATTATGGAAGACCCAGTTTGTAGTGAAAAAAAACACAAAAAAAGTTACGCTTCTCATCCATCAACACCCCCAAGTCCTTCTCCTCAGGGCTGCTTTCTACCCATTCTCTGACCAACCTGTATTTGTGCTTAGGATTGCCACATCCAGGAGCATGACCCTGCACTTGACTTGGTTAAACTTCATGCACGAGCCCACCTCTCAAGCCTGTCCAGGTCCCTCTGGATGGCATCCCCTCCCTCCAGCATGTCAACCGCTCCACCGAGGCTGGCGTCATTGGCAAACTTGCTGAGGGTGCACTCTACCTCACTGTCCATGTCTCCAACAAAGATGCTGCACAGCACTGGTCCCAGTTCGGATCTCTGAGGAACACCACTCATCACTGGCCACCAATTGGACACAGAGCCATTGACCACAACCCTTTGAGTACAGCAATCCAGCCAGCTCCTTACCCACCGAGTGGTCTATCCATCAAATCCATGACTTTCCAATTTTAAGACCAGGATGTCGTGTTGGGACAGTGTCAAACACTTTGCACAAGTACAGGTAGATGACATCTGTTGCTCTGCCCCGTCCACCGAGTGTGGCAGTATCATAAAAGACCACCAAATTTGTCAGGCACAATTTGCCCTTGGTGAAGCCATGTTGGCCGTCACAAATCACCTCCTTATTTTCCATGTGCCTTAGCAGAGATTCCAGGAGGAATTGTTTGTTTCTTTGGCTTATTTGGGATTTCTTTTGTTTGGGGAGGGGTTTTTTTGTGGTTTTCTTCGAGTTTCCAGTCGTTTGGTTCTTTTAATATCGGTTAAATCCAATGATCCAAGCCTATATTGCGAAATACTACATTGAACACATTCTCCTTTAATTAAGCTGCCACGTCCTGCATATTTGCCATAGATGTGGCAAAGTTACATTCCAGAATTACTGCTCCAGTTAAGAAATTGTTTCAAAAGTTTTTAATTAAAGTTGGCAAAACATGCATATTTTCTCAACTGACCTGAATATCAGAATTAATTATGTTTCTTCCTTCCAATTATTCTTAACATAGTTGAGTCACTTTCCTGACCTCGATAAACAATTATTAGAGACTAAACAGTTTAAGTTTTGTGTAAGCAAGAGTTATCAACCCCACCTAAAATCAAAAGTTACTAGAAAACACTTCACAGACTGATGTAATCGCCTATGTGGCCCTTAACCGCAACTCATTTCAGAAAATAACCTGGATTTCCTTTCCCCATCTAAAGTTCCTGTAACACAAACCATACCTGGGTTTGCCTTTAAATTCCAACTGCTTCAAAGATTTTTTAAAAATACATTTTAAAAAAAAATCCTTTCCAACTAACAGAAGTTGTGGATTAAATACAGACTCCATACAAATTAAATTCTTCAACATCCCACTAGAGCTTATAGTTTCAATTGAAGTTGAAAGTTTATTGCTTAAAAAACTGCTTGCTGAGAAAGAAACCACTCAAGTTCCTAGGCTTTGCTCTCTTTGACAGTTGCTTTGCTTCCCCCTTTCCCCTCACCTCCAAAATCCATCAAGTGAGGAAGCAACATGCAACTCTGCCTACCTTACCCAACAGGATAGGACAGAAAAAAGTTGAAAAGTACAGAAACAAGCAATGCAAATGATCAAAGGTAAGAAGTGTGGGATCATCCCTTCTGTGAAAGCAAGAGCAGATCGAAGAATCCTAGAAGAATACCACCAACATGCTGAGAATGATAGCAAGTTGCTCATTTTTTCAACTTAAATAAGAAATGACATTTCACTGTTTTTACCTCCTACAACACTATAAGCACTGATGAGACTAGCAGAGCCTCATTTAAAAAAAAAACCAGCAGCAGATACAGGTTTACACCATATGTAGCTAAGCTGTTAGTTGCTTGCATGACAATGAAGATTAAAAAAAAAGTATATTTGGGTTCAAAAAATAGGAGGAACATTGGTAATAAACTGTCATGAGAGTCTACTGTGTCTAGAAAATATCTATATCAGGAATATTTGAGCCACATACCATAGACGCTTGAGAAACTTCAGGTACATGTTGCAATGTGCTTGCCTGTACCCATTTTATTTTTCCCTTGGCAACTGCTTTTGGCCAATTGTCTTCTGGGCAAATCTACCAAGACCAATCTTATGTTTCAGCACAAGATTTTGCAGGAATGAAATCTACAGTTATTCAGGCACATCAATTCAAGAAATACTATAGGCATACTTCAATTTTTTCATAAAAGCTTATTAATAGACCTCACCACAAAATACTAGAGAGAATATTTTTTTACTTCACGGGAAAGAATCATCGTGCACTGTTATCTTCACTGGGAAATATCTACCTCATTTCCCTTCTCACAGCAGAAGTAGTTAAATACTTCAATTTAGGTATATGGAAAAGCCACAGAAAATTCTTTTTAAAGTATTTTCTGCTCTGGCTCAATTTGACACTTTAAAAGTATTGAAGTTCACCATAAAAATAAGCGGAAAGAGGAATTTCTGATTTTTAAAGCTCTCACCAAGAGTCAAGCAGTACTCAGTAACTATCTCATCTAAATGCTTAAAGAAAACACCACCAAAGGAAAAGATAGAGCTGCAAAATATCTCATTGTAGCAGAAATCTGCAATTATGGAAAGTCACAAGTGATACATTTCTTGCTAAGTTCACACACACACACAAAAAAGCAAATCCAAAGCCATTCAGAACTGTCCAATAACTTAATTCACCTTCTCAACAGCTGTAACTCAGAACTCCCTCCCACCCCATAGGTGACCACATCCAACTGTCCTTGCTTTTTCTTCTCATTCTGAGGAAATGAGAAAAATTCTGTATTTGAATTCAAATACAAGGACTATCCTTTATAAAGGCAAGGAAATTACTGATATGATGTGTTTATCTCAACATTTACCATAAGCTTGTTCTTAACTGACAGTTTTAGCAGAACCTTTTTTCCCCTCAAATTTCCATATCAATAACTCCAGTGACTCATGCAGAAACAGAACAACAAAGTTTTGGAAAAGTAGCTGTTAAAATGGAAGCAAGCCAGCTGATTTCAGGCCTCAAAACACCATTGCATTCTGTAAACTAAAACACATAAACACGGATGAGACAAAAAAAAAAAAAAAAGGAATAAGAGACATGAACACAAGTATCCAAAGAGGCAAGGCTTCTATTTTTCTACCATGCTTTTGTTTACCAGAGGTGTGCAGCAAATCCAGCTGAACTGGGGCACATGAGAAGCCCAGCATACGTCCTGCACAAAATACATAAGTCTAACTGGGCTGGAAGGGGTGAATTTAGCACGCGTAGGCTGCTTGTCATCTGTGCAATACACACTCTGTGCTACTGTATCCAGAATTCATTAGTCTTTGCTGATGCTACGCAACTTTGCAGTTTTGTTTATAATCTCAAATTCCACAAAGGTCAGAGACATGTGCAGGTTTAAAACTGCATGACTATGCAGTGAGCACTCACCTGAAATTCCAGATATGGGGACAGGTGGCCCTCTTTCCAATTAAAAGAATCATCTGTGCCATAACATACCGGTACACAAATATTACTATGGGGGTTTTCTCTGGTTTTATTTTTAACCTGAGCCGCTGTTTCCCTCTCCCCCCTTTTACCCTTCTCTTTTTTCTTTTTGACAGCAGAATAAATATGATTGGAGCCCAGTAAATTGACAGAATACGGAGGTATTCAACTCTATTTCTTCAAAAAGCGCTGACTTTTCCTGTATTGCTCTTTTCACTCTATTGTTTACATTGGTTTGGTCATTCTTTCCATTCTTAGCTTTGACAAAAGAAGTCCGTGCTATTGTAGTTTCTGTATCCTACCAACTGCATTTATTCAAACCTGCAGCTTATTTTTCTCTTCAAGGACAAGCTTTCAAAAGAGGAAGGTCCAATTCAGTTTTAAGGTCAGAGTTCAATTCTTTCTATTACCAATACCAACTCTGTGTGGGTTTTTTTTCCTTCCAAGCATTTCATACAGCAGGCTTGTCTCCGAGAATCATCCAGTTGAGGATTAGAAATGTATTAATATTTTTTTTAATCCTTCTCCTTGTAAACTTGTGCAAAGGCAATTCACTCCAAGGCAAAAGGCAATTCACTCCAATACATTAATGAAACAACATATTTTTGCTCAAAGAAATGCACGTTTTTAAGACTAGGTTTGGGGTTCTTTTTAAAAATACTTTGGGAATAGATAAGCTTTTGCTTTTTCTTTTCAAATCATGTCTCATTTGCTGACAAAATAATGTTATAAGCACTAATTCTGCATTTAAAAGCCTGTGTGTTACATACTGAAATAGTTCTGAACATAAAGTATTTAAGTAAGACACCAAGCATTGATATGTTGGAGGCGAGGATGCTATATCTGAGAAATACTGAACCACAAAATTAGGCAGTGTTTCCATCAAACGGTTTTGTTGTCTGCTCAAAGCGTTGCTCGATTCCAATTTTATTACACTTATTTTTTAAATTATCTCAAATTTCTGTTTTGTGATAAGAGGAATATTTTAAGTTTTGTGAGAAGAGGAACCCTCAAATATTCTTTTCCCCTTGTGTTTTTCATGTTTCACTGTAGGTACACTGTTTCAAATTATTCAATATACTATGTGATACAACAGTGATGGCCAGAGAGATAAGCTTTTCATTTTCCAGGAATATCCATGGGGACACGTGACAAATTCATCAAGTCTGGATTGCATCTGATGCCAAAAACACCACACATGTTGGGAGCACAGATCCACATAAACTAGTGGAAGATGTATCCCAGTTGCTTTTAGCTGCCACAACTAACTACCCTTCAGAATTCCTGCTGTGCACACTGTGATGACAGGCCTTTTGAAGCAATTCTGAAACCAGAGGAGAAAAGTTATATCTGATTTCACATAAACAAACCAAGCCATGTTTTAATGACGTGGTTAACTTCTAACAGAATTTTGTGAGGTGGGAAGTTTTTTCTTCTGCTAAAACAACTTAGACTGAATAATCTAAACATCAGAAAAGTTGACCAACACTACACAATTGCAGTTTAGAAGCTCACTGTGGGTTGTTTTTTTTTTCCTCCTGATGTGTACAATTTAAATTGTGAGGCAATAGCTTTCTCAAAATCCATGGGCTATTTTAAAGACAAAGATGAACTCTGAGTAAGATCAAAGTTGTCTGTCACCATGCAGTGGAAATAGTCCTTCAGAATGGTACATGTATAAAGCATAAAGAATATTAACAGAAGAAATTTTATTCTAAATCATGTAAAAAGGTGACAAACAAATAAGAAAATAATAGCAGTACACTTTCATAAGAAGATTGGGAAAAGCAAGCCAAGGTATAGTTCAGGGCTATGCAAGCAAAAGACACACATGGCAGACGAAGATAGGACAAGTCAGGCATGAACAAGCCAGAAAAAAGAAAAAGCCATAAAAAGAAAATACTGTTAATGTTCTGTGGATAAAGAGCACAGGCATAGTTCAGCTCACAAGCTATAAGAAGGGATGCAAAGGCTGCTGCTGGCTACCTGAAACCTCCTCCACGCTGAACATACCCAGCTGTCTCAATCTTCAAGTACTCCAGTCCCCAACCACCTTGGTGGCCCTCCACTGAGCTCGCCTCAGTTTACTCATGTCTTTCCCGTACTGGGGGCTGCTATTCTAGATGCAGGTGAACAAGCGCAGTGGTGTGACTGCTCAGTCTCATGGCTGTGCTTGTTCAGACAGGACAGGATGTGCCCACCAGCACATCCAGGTCCTTTTCAGCAGAGCTGCTTCCCAGCCAGTCACCAGCCTTTATTGTTGCAAGAGTTTCTGCAGTTACAGGCTTTGCATTTGTCCTTCTTGAATTCCACAAAGGTCTTGCTCGCTCATTGCTCCAGCCTGTTTAAGTCCTTTTGAATGGTCCAGTATCACAACTCCTGGGAAACTTCCCTCCTTCCTTGGTGACAGCTCATGTTCTCCACAGCTCTCTCATACCTTCAAGTTCTCATTCTCCCCTTCAAAAACTCCTCACAACTAATACCTATGGTACTTTTGCCAGCCCACTTTCTGCATCAGCCTTCTGGCTGCAGTGAGCTGCTCCTGTTACTTTCTCAGATCTCCACATAGGTCAGTTTACAGAAGAGCCTCTCTTCCTCCAAACCACTGCTTTAACTTTTACATGGACCACAAGTGCCTTCCCCCCTCCGACCAGAAGTCAATCCAGACAGGAACACAAGTGCCATCATGACAAGTTAATCCTTCCCTCAAAAGTTATTTTTTCTAATTCATGGTGGAAGGCAAAATCTGAGGGGTTTTTTTCCCCCAAACACATCCTCAAACTAGTATTAACTACATTGATCCCTCTGCCTCTAAACTTTTTTCTTTTTCTTTCCCTCAGTGCAAAGGAAAAGAAGTGCATATAAAACTTATGCCATTCTCAATTAATTCATTGTAGCATTATACAAATTAATTCATATAAAGAAAAAGAATTGACCATGGGATTAAAATCTTTTAACAGGAACACTTATGAACTACACTAAAAGCAAAAGCAGCTTTTCTGAATCTGCAGATTCAGAAGAGAAGAAAAACTAATACAAAAAAATGAGGACTATGTATTAGGCAGTTCTGCAGCTGTTCAGTCATCAAACCTATTTACATACAAATACTAAGAAGAGAAGAGATGAAGCTGTAAGAGCTTTATCAAATCTGCAGTGCCACAGGCAATAACTAAAAACCTATTTCAGGAGACAAATATCATTATGAAAAGGCAAAGTTAACCTCTTAGTTTAATTGCATAGTATTTATCTATTCACAGATGAAAGTCAAAATTCTACTACATGGAAATCTTCAGGCTTTGAAAGCTTCACTAACATTTTAGAAGGTATTTCCACTACCACTCCAGTTCATCAGGCAAATGGAGTTCATCCACAACTCTCCAGTAAAAAAACACTTTAAGCCATGACTGAAAACCCGTATTTGAAAAAGTTAAGGAGTTAAAAAAAAACATAAAAAGTTGCTATCTTAGAGGGAAGATTTTTACTACTAGCGTAATGTGCAATATAGCAGACTTATGGCTGTTGAGGGAACCATACATTTGAATTTCCCATCTTCTGTGAGTTTAAAATGTGAGCAATAATGTCACAATATAGCAGTTAAATGCAGTACAAGAGATAAGAAAATTAAAAGAAAAGGAAAAAGACTCTCGTTATATATTTATAATCATGATGAAGCATTATTCTCCTCTGAGATCACTTTTAAAAACCTGAGGGCAACAGTCTTCACTAGAGGCTAAGAATTCTAGCTGTAGTTATTAAAGCAGAGATTAGAAAAAGCTATCATCTCCTTTGACTATCTAAACTTTTAGCACCTTCACTCCAAGTTGTCTCAACAGATGAAACCTGTGCATCTGGCATATCTTTGAGAATGATGCATGAATCCCAGTAACTAAGAGACAGTGGAGATTCAGAAGCCATCATTATGAAAGGAAAGAAACTGAGAAATAATATAACAAGAATTAGGAAAACTTCACAATCACAATTCTACAAAACGTATTGCTGAGTAATGTCAGTCTATCACAATACAAATCTGAAGCCACCAGGCATGTAGAGCCACCGATGCATCATAGTATTTTGGATTCCTTCTCAACTCTTGTGGCTGTTGAGTTTATACAACTTGCAGTCCTTTTCAGGAGTCTCATGAATACATAAATCCTTTGCTCAGACATGACAAACTTTCTCCTGAACAGTTCTGAGAGCAATCCCTAAAGACGCTAAGCCACAAAACATGTGCCATAAACAAGAAACAAAAGGAAATGTACCACTTGAGACTTTTTAAAAGCAGATACAGGAAAAAACGATGTATATATTTCCTAACAATCCAGCCCAGAAGACAGGGGGGGAAAAAGGAAGCCTACCATTTTTTCCCCCATTTGTCATGCCAAGTTTTCCTTAACTGATAAGACGTTAAAATTCTTGTGACACTTATCTCTAAATGTCATCCTAATGTAAGCAACATGCACCAGTAGCAAGAAAAATAACTGCTTTATGCTTATAGAACACACTACCAAAACAAGCCTTTCTTTCACTAGGTACTTAAAATTTACTATCTGCAACCAAAGCGAAGTCTCCAGACGAAAGAAAATGGCATTTACGATGCAACCTTTACAAAAACATTTCATGTAGGTAATGAAGCTCTTCAGATACAGCACTTCTGTGTGCATTCATGTTGTTGGTGGTATACAGCAAGCAATTGTGTTGCGATGCTTTTGCCTGGGCAAGAGGTAGAGGTACCTATTTGTCCCACTTCACCTGTTTCATGCACAAAGGAAGCACCTGCTATACAGTCCCAGTCCTCAGTCAGATTCCCCTATAGATACAGTAACTAAGAGAACACAGAGCAATGAGGTGAATTTCCATAAGGATAGGTGTCACCTCAGAGAACTTCAGGGGGGAACCAACCCTCTTATTTAAAGTGCTCCATATACACAGATACAATACGGTCAACTCCCACTTCATCTTAAACACACAGGGCCATGTACGAAGACCTAGGAGACAAACTACAAGATTTTTTTCCTCCACCAAAATCTTTCCTCCTTCCAGAGCTACACACCACTCAGCAAGAGATCCAAGCTGCAGGAGGCCAAGAAGTGAAAGCATCAAAGCATGAACAAGGCATTCTATAAGCAAGGCCACCAGGGCAGGCTGCACTCTTAACACGGGCACTGTCATACCATTCATACATGCTACTGGTCTCATCACATGCAACACAGCAACCAGTGACCCTATTGGAACCTCTTAGTAGAGACGATCATGGCCTTGAATTTTCAGAAAAACAACAAGCTAAAAGAAATCACAAGAGAGATCTGGGCTTTTTTGCAGCTGAAAGTGAAAAAAAAATATATATCTTTCTTATATCTGGCATACATTCTGCTTCCTAACTGCAACAGTGTGAATTTTATAAACTAAACCTACATTAAGTCATTTTCTGACTTGGAATCCTTTAAAAAAAATTGTCTAGAATCAAAGCATATGAGGACAGATTGAATCACTCTCAGCACTTATCCCAAGACCACTGTAATTTCAAGTTGCATAAGCTGAAGAGACACTTGTAAATTGTAATGCTACAGTCATTTTTCTAGCAATTAGAACACTGGGGTATGTGGGGTTTTGTAACACTTTCCTTTTGTTCAGAATTATATTAATTACAGTCAGCACATGCAACTTTTTCATTTTATGTGGGAATTAAATAGTTCTATAAATTTTATCATAACCTTGTTCAATCACTTACTTTAAGGCAAATCACTTCTCTATATAACACAGTATGAAGACACAAACTAGATAGCACAGTCATTTAAACTGGATTTCATAACAACAACTGCATTTCTACAAAATACTAATCGTACTAATAACGCATTTGAAAAATAAACACTAGAACTAAGAGGCACAATAAACTCATTCAAATCCACCAATAATTTCAGTTCTCTTTGATTCACATGGATTGATGTTGATTCACATGAAATAAGAGTTGCCAAAAACTGGTTATTTGGACTGGGGTGGGTGGGGGGAAGACTCATCCCATTTCAAGAGGGGGAAAAAGAAAAACAAACCAAAAAACACAAAAAAGCCCTTTTTAAATTAATAAGAAAATGATATTTTGCACAACTTAAGTCTATTTCATTACTATATTATTCTCATTAATAGATATGTCAATCAATACATATTGAATTGTATTTCATTAATAAAATACAGTTTTAGGGAGTGTAATTAGCTATACCATGTGAGTAATCAGTTCGCAATATGGAAACAGTTTTAGAAAAAAGTTACTCTTGTCCCCATTTTGTAGTTGTCCAAAGACATTTCAAAGACATACAGTATTATCTGTTCTGCAACCAGAAAAATGAAAAAGTGTAAACTGGCACGTACCTGATCCCAACACTGGAAAATTCTGACTGCCACAGGAATAAAGATTCAAACTATATACTACCATTTTTCAACAGCAGACAAAATTAGGTTTCTTCACCCATAACTTCACAACTTTATTACTAGATCACTGGTGAAATTTTTTATTTTAACTGTCATTTTGCTGCTTAGCACACAAGTCAGTTTCTTAAACAAACAATAAGAACATTCTTAAACAATAAGAAAATAATATGAAACCAAGAACAACCAACCCTTCAGAAAGAAGAGAACCTTGTTTATGAACACCAACAAAATATCATAGCCACATATAAGAAGACCCTTCTTCCCTCCCTCTTATAAAAAGAGAAAAAGTGAAAATACATTTCACCAATTTTATAAACTCTGCAATAATTTCTCTGCATGGTCCTAACTATTACTTTAAAGAAAGAGAAAAAAACAAGTGTTTTAACAACATCACTAAATGTATTCCTAATATTGCCAACACAACAAAAAGCTAATAAATCTAATAAAAAGTATTAGCTATCATGAAATAAAGACTAAATTCTGTACAAGAAAAGATAAAAGTGATAAGTATTCTAATCTAGGAAAAACATCAGAGGAATAACTTGATGAATAAAAAAAAACCCTCTACTATTCTACTCCAAATATTCTCCAATACTCCAAAATCTATTCCTTTGAAATAAGGCTTCAAAGTCCTATTGTGAACTATACACAATTAAACCCCCCCAATTCTTTATGGACACTCAACAAACTAATTTCGTAATTGAAGTGTTTGAAACAAACACCGTGGAAGCAAAAAATTCTTTTAATTAACACACAGAACATTAATTTGATGTTCAAGGAAAACTCTCTTATGAAAATTTTTATAAAATTGGCAGTAAACTAGTATTTGATGCTGAAATGAAAGAGTAGGAAAGTCTGGATTTAAAGCTTTTCATAATTCTAAAATAGCAAACTGCATAAGAATCAGTAGCAACTGTGATTAATGATTGTGAAGTTACTGACTGCTTAAGTGTTAAATTACATTTCAAAACAAATACAGAAAAACATAATTGCTTCCAGGGAGCTAAACACTTGTATTATTAATTTCCTAATACTGGCTGCTATTACAAACCAATTACAGACTTGAACTTACGCTTGTGAAAACCTGGGAAGTTTCAGGTCAGAAAAGGCCAAGCCTCCTCTTATGTGTAATAGAGGACATTTAAAGTCCTACGTTCCCAGTAATAACCAAGAGACTATAAAGCTTCCACAAATAGCACAGATTAAAGCAGAAACCGAAGTACATAAAGACAAAGCTGGTCTCTTGATTCCACGTAATAACCAACAGCAAATTGCCACATGAAACTAAGTATTAATCTAAAATCTTCTTTTTTTTTAGTTAATATTTATTGATGCATCCTTACCAAGCTTCAGGCAACAAGCAAGCATATTCATGTGGTGACGTAGTCTCTGGAAAATTAGAGAGAATTGCCTGTCTATGTGGAAGTAAAGCTGATCCATGGAAAGTGAACAAAATTTCCAGGGCTCTGACATTGCTTTCCTGAAGAGCAAAAAAACATTAAGTTGCAGAACTTGCTTAAGACTAATTATGAGAGAAAATGAGCAAGAAATCTAAGTTTACGCCGTGCAACAAACATTTAAAAACTTTCTTTAGCAATAAAGAAAAATAAATGAAGTGACTCTGAGCTAATTATCTACAATCAAACACACACCCCCACCTTGTAAATTCCCATTGAGATTCAGTGAAGTTAAGGGGGTGGGGGAAATGCACTTACACACAAACAGAAATACCAAAACAAAATTACATTTTAGCAAAATAAATATTAATACCCGAGCATAAGTTCTTGCTGAAAGTACAATATTCTGATTTCTGAACTTCTTGAAAAATTCTCCATCATAGTGCTGTTCAGCTCCATGAGGCCCTCCAAGGATTTCCTTTAAAACAACAAAAACAACACAACAACAAAAAACCCTTGTAAAATATTTTTTAACACAGGATTTACAAAAGCATCAAAAAGTGTACACATTTCTTTATTTTAGGATGAATAAATACAAAATATGTGGAAACGTACGTGTTTTTCCATAAACATTAACAGTACAATATTTTAAAAGAAAATATGAAGACATGACAAAAAAGTTACAGGAATACTTATGGAAAGAGAAATCAAAAGAAGCGTAGCCAGTTACCAAGTGTCCTCACCTCATAGGTTTCAAGTCGATCAAGGTAAGTTAAGAGCTTCAGCCTGCTGCGGCAGAGTTCTTTCTGTTCCAGCATCAGCCTGCGTTCAAAACAGAAATTTTCACTGAATTTTTTAGAGTTGGAAGGGACCATAGAGATCATCTAGTCCAACTCCCCTCCCGAAGCACGACTGGCTAGAGCACGTTAGAGCACATCACTCAGGACTGCATCCAGGTGGGTCTTGAAAGTCTCCAAAGAAGGGGACTCCACAACCTCCCTGGGCAGCCTGTTCCAGGGCCCTGGCACCCTCACCATGAAAAAGTTTTTTCTCATATTTGAATGAGACCTCCTATGTTCCAAATTGTGCCCGTTGCCTCTCGTCCTCTCACTGGCAACCACTGAAAAGACTCTGGCTCCCTCCTCCTTCAAACCACCCTTTAGATGCTTACAAGCATTAATAAGGTCTCCCCTCAGCCGTCTCTTCTCCAGGCTAAAGAGTCCCAGCTCTCTCAGCCTTTCTTCGTAAGGGAAATGCTCCAATCCTTGAATCATCTTGGTTGCCCTACGCTGGACCCTCTCCAGCAGCTCCCTGTCCCTCTTGAACTGGGGAGCCCAGAACTGGATGCAGTATTCCAGTTGTGGCCTCACCAGTGCCGAGTAGAGGGGGAAAATGACTTCCCTCGACCTACTAGCCACGCTCTTCCCTATGCAGCCCAGGATTCTGTTGGCTTTCCTGGCTACAAGAGCACACTGCTTGCTCAGTGTCATTTTGCTGTCTACCAGGACCTCCAGATCTTTCTCTCTGGAGCTTGCCTCCAGCACCTGTATACGCCTAACCTGTATTGGTACCTAACATTCTTATTCCCCAGGTGCAGACCCTACACTTTTCTCTTTTGAACCTCCTGAGGTTCTTCCTTGCCCAGCTCTCCAGTCTGTCCAGGTCTCGCTGGATGGTACCCATCTCATTCATCAGTGGACCCACATTATCTCTAATCTTCCTTTTACTGTTTACATACCAAAAAACCTCCTTTTTGTTATAAGAATAACATCTCATATCAAGATGAGCTCAGCTTGAGCCTTAGCCCTTCTAATTTTCACCCTGCATGTCTTCACCACTTCTTGGTATTTCTCTTTGCCTGCCAGACCTCTTTTCCAAAGGTCATAAACCTTCTTTTTGTTCTTGAGC
>BJBW01007952.1:0-12905 GCA_004320125.1 Scolopax mira
GCAAGAGGGGAGATGGAGCTGAGCTGTGGGGAAGAAGTTGTTTGGTGGGAGGGTGGTGAGAGCCTGGCCCAGGTTGGGCAGAGAAGCTGTGGCTGCCCCATCCCTGGAGGGGTTCAAGGGCAGGTTGGAGGGGGCTTGGAGCAACCTGGTGTGGTGGGAGGTGTCCCTGCCCAGGGCAGGGGGTGGCACTGGGTGGGCTTTAAGGTCCCTTCCAACCCAAACCATTCTGTGATTTTATGGAATTTTTATACTTCAAGTTCCCAGAGCTCTTCGAGGGGACAGTCAAAGCTTCAACATTGCTTTTCAGTAGCTGCTAAAGCTCAACATCCCTGAGGTGGTTTGAGATTAGAAGTTATTTAGGCTGCGAGTCGTAAAGATCAGTTGGACTCTGGATCTTGAAACTGCTGGAGCCCCCAGTAAGCGTGTATGTACCATACTGGTATTATTTATTGCCCAGAGCATCCCTGGCTGAGGGTTTCCAGCCCCTCCATCAGCTTGGCTTCTGTATGGTGCTTGTCAAACCACGGCCCTGAATTTAGAGATTCGGGGATGGGTTTTGCTTGCAAATTTAAAAATTCCACCCCCCTCCTTTCTATTCCTGGAGAGATTTCCTGTGCTTTCGGCCACGGGTCTGACTCAGCTCCGGGGGGGATGGATCCGACCGATCCCGCTGCGGGAAGAACGGGGCTTCTCAGGAGCACAAGGAAGATGGGCAGATGCCCACAAGCTGGACTGGATGCAGGAAGATCTGCTGCTGTTGTGGCTGGAGGGCTGACATGTTTTTTATTAACAGGATAAGGGCAAATCCTTCAGATGGTGCAGGTTTTTGTCATAAAAAGCTTATCTGTAATCTTTTTTTCTTGCTGATTTAGTACAGCAATGGAGCCTTACCCCCATTTTCCTTCTCCCAGCAAGTGGATGAAGGTAATGGCCCGAAACGGCAGTTCTGATAATGCAATCTTTTTCTTTATAGCGTTGGATTTTGGAGAGGAGAGTGGTGCTAGCCCCCCTAAAACACATACCTGTGGCTTGTAGCCACGTGGGCTGCTTTCACAGCCTGCTTCCTACAAATCCCCCACTGCTTTTTTCCCCAGCCTGGTTCTTATAATCCCTCTCCCCCTGGCTTTTTTCCCCCCAGCTTTCCCCCCTGCCAAGACTTAATTTTAAACCTCTGCAGTCCCGGGCAGGAAAAGTCTCAGACCGTGGTGCTTCATACAACACCATGCACCTGAAAAGACACTTCCAGAAGCTATGACTTCTGTGCTGAGCTGTGTCCCCTCCAAAGCAAGGGCCATCCCAGCACCTGTGCTGGGTGTTTCCAGGGCTTAGGGTGACGTTTAACACGCTACAGCCTCCTGGATTGGGTGTTGAACACCCACGAAACAGCATTCCCCCTCCCCAGGATTGTTGCACAGTCTTTTCCCAGCAGGAGCAGGGAAAGGGCTCCTTCCTCTGCCTGGGATTTGTGTCGGGAGGGGGGGTTACAGCATTAAACCCCCTCTGCTGGACTCTTGATAGGATTAGAGAGCAATAAGCAAGCGTGAGGCCGGCATGCAGGCTGACCATGTAATTCAAAACATATTTAGGTGTGTTTGGGACACGCCGAGCTTTTTTCTGCCGTGATTTTGGCTGCAGCGGTGCCGTGTGAGGGCTCCTCACCAACCCTGGGACCTGTCCTACCCCCAAATCCTACATTGCAAAAACAAAAAAAGCCACATTGGTTTCTTGTGGAAAAAAAAAAAAAAAATAATAAATTGCTGCAAAGTTTCTGGTGGTGCCTGGGCTGCCCTTTTGGTGTTGAAGGCACAGGGTGAATTGTGCTGTAAGGGAAAGTTGGCCAAAAGGAGGGACATGACTTGGAAAAGGGGTGTATCCTGTGAAGGTGGCCACCCTCTAACGTCTTCCTCTCGGCTCCCACAGGTCCCATCCCCACGACCTGCCCCTGGGCTCGGACCTCGGCCACTCCATCGTGACGGTGATCAGCGGAGAGGAGCACTTTGAGGATTACGGGGAAGGGAACGAAGCCGATTTGTTCGCGGAGGGGTTGTGTAATGGGGAAAGCAGCTTCAGCAGCTCCTCCTTCCTCTCGCCCAGGTAAGGCTCGGCCCCGCGCTGGCACCGCCTTTTAACCCGTGTCACTTGCTTAGTGTCTTCCCTTGGCCTGGGGGAGTTGGGTTTGCACACCAGCCGGCCTGCAAGAAGGGATTCCTGGCAAAATTTGGGTACAGCTGGATAATCGTCTCAGAAGTGGAAGAGGAGATTCCTTTTCCTGAACCCTTCCGTCCAGAGGCACTAATGGAAGAGCAGTTTCCCACGTGTCCAGGGCAGAATCATGTTCCCACTCCTATGAGGGATGTGGCTCCTCGTAGAACCTTCTGGCAGAGAAAACCCCGGTGCAGCTTTACCCCTGGTCCTGTTGGATGGCATTTTTCTTTCCTGTGCTTGTATTTTTGGCTTTGATACGACGCTTGGTTGGATTCGGCCGAGCCGCAGCAGCCTTCCCTCTCTAAGGGATAAGCCTAAGAGATCCGTGGAGCAAGAAGCAGGTTGTAGCATTTCCTACAGTCCTTGCATTGAAACCAGGCAAATACTGCTTTCTCCAGCCCCTGCGGGGCGAGCTGTGGAGCTGGTGGGACAGCACAAAACCCATCAATGCTTACTTTCTAAGGAAAAAAAAAATATAAAAGCTGGAATGATCATCTCCCAAAATCCCTGTGATGAGAGGGAGCAGCAAGGACGTGTTCCTCCATCTGGAGTGGTCCCTGTGAGCCACACGCTTGTGCTAAAGACAAGAACATACTTTTTTTACTTTGGGGATGATACACGTTTGTGACTTTCTGCAGCAATATAAACTTGTCATAACTTTTTCTTTTGCCAACTGCCTCTTTTCTACCGCCTTCCCAAAGCCCTTCGTAGAGTTTGGCCAATTCTGGTTGCAGAGGGAAGGGGGTCAGGGAAGAACTGTCCCATCCCCAGGCCTGCACTTTGCTGGGGGTCAGGCCTGGCTTTCTTTCTTCCTACTTTCTTGTTTTTCCTCTTGCAGCAGCAATTTGGAAGGCATTAGCTAAACCTGCAATAAGAATTCGGTGCTGCGAAGCGTGACTAACCCATTACTTCAGGCAACCGATGGCTGATGCTCTGGGACACCCTTGATGGTGGAAGGGACATGTCACTTGTCCACCCTTGTCCTTTGATTGCCCTGTGCAGAAATGCCATGTGGAGCTGTCTGTGCCCGTGCTGCAGCATAGGAAGTGGATAAAAACCAGCCTCATGTTCATGTTGAGCTTCTCTTTGAGTGTGGGCCTCCAACCCAGTCCAGAAGGCTCCTGGCAAGAAAATACTCAGCTAAAGGAGCTTTGCAATCACTTAAACTTCTTCTTTAATACCAGCCTGGAGCTCCCGGGTTACCCACACTCCCAGTGTTCAAATCTTGCTCTGTGGGGGCACCTTCTCCCCTCTGCTGCTCTTTGGATCTTCTCCCACGAGATCATGCTCTGCAGCATCTTCCCTCCGCCGGGAGGAGCTCACTCGGCACGTGGCCACGTGGCTGGTGGTGGTTTATACTGGAGACTCGCCGCTGGGGCTTGCTGGGGGGAGCCAGGCTGCAGATAAACCTCCGGAGTTAAGAATGTGGTTCTGTTTGGAACGAGAAGATTTCCTCGTGCCTTTCAGGTCTACCTGGGCTTATCGTTGCGTGCGTGAAGATCCCGATCGTTCTCCGAGGCTGTGCTGGTTTCCTGAACACGGTCCCGCCTCCCCAGTGCCTTTAAACACAGCAAGACCTTAAAGAGCCAGAGGGTATCTCTGGTTCAGGCTGAGCTCTTTTGTTTGGCTGAGGAACAGTTGCTTGTAAACGGTCACATCTCCACACACCTTTCCCATGTCACAAGATTCTCTAAGTGGGAAGGACGTCGACAGATTTTCCTGCCACGGCTCCAGGTCTTCACCAGGGAATTAATCCAAGAGCCTGGAGGGAACACTGGGGGGGTATTGAATTTTCCTGCTTAGTCCTTGTGTGTGTGTTTGCAATCCCTCCTCTTGGGTTGCTCCCCTCTTCCCTGGCACGTCCATCCAGTAAGAGAAGTCTCTCTGCAGCACTTGGTGGGAAATGAGTGGCAACTGAAGGCATCCCTTTCGGCTGCTGGTGTGCACCCCTGAGCACCAATGCCTTGTGGAATCACAGAATTGTAGGACTGTAAGGCTTGGAAGGGACCTCTGGAGATCATCCAGTCCAGCCCCCTGCCAGAGCAGGGTCACCCAGAGCAGGTCCCACAGGAACACATCCAGGCAGATTTTTTAATGTCTCCAGAGGAGGAGACTCCACCACCTCCCTGGGCAGCCTCTGCCAGGGCTCTGCCACCCTCACAGGAGAGAAGTTTTTTCTCATGTTCAGATGGAATTTCCCATGTCCCAGTTTGTGCCCATTGCCCCTTGTCCTGTCACTGAGCACCCCTGAGAGGAGTCTGGCCCCATCCTCTTGTAACCGACCCTTTAGTTATTGCTCAGCATCAATGAGATCCCCTCTCAGTCTGCTCTCCTCCAGCTGAACAGCCCCAGGGCTCTCAGCCTTTCCTCAGTGGAGAGATGCTCCAGCTCCTCATCATCTTCACAGCCTTTGCCAGACTCTCTCCAGCAGTTCCCTGTCCTTCTCAAACTGGGGAACCCAGAACTGGTCCCAGTGCTCCAGATGAGGCTTCCCCAGGGCAGAGCAGAGGGGTAGGATGACCTCCCTCGTCCTGCTGGCCACATTCTTCTTGATGCACCCCAGGAGACCATTGGCCTTCTTGGCCACCAGGGCACATTGCTGGCCCATGGGCAACTTGTTGTGGAAGACAAACGTTCTCCCCGTGACGGAGGGAAGAGGCAGGAAGGCAGAGAGCCTGGCCACTTGCCACCAGGGATAGGTGGGGATGCCCTACAGCGCAGTGCGGTTGAGCTCTCGCCCACTCAACGGGCAACCAACCAACCCAACCAGAGGCCAAGAATATCTGCACGCACCCAAAGAGTGGGTTCTCCTCTACGCTTCTCTTCCCATTTTTATTACTACTGGTTAGATGTGGGTTCACACCTTGCCCAAAGAGGTGGCAGAGATGAGGAGGACACGCTGAAGAGGGCTCACCTGCAGCCACATGTGGGGACAGAGCCCAGAAACGGGCACGTCACTTCTTCCAGGTGCTAGAAAACCTTCTGTCACCTCTGCAGAAAGCCTGAGCAACTCAACTCTCTGCTGATGAATGATGGTTATCCTGGGTCCAAACCTGCCCTGGAGGGTAGGAGGAATGTTTTTCGATTTTATTATTTTTTTTTTTCCAGGAATGGGAAAAAATGAGCAATTTGGTGTTTACTGTCTTCCAGTTGCCTCTTCTAAGGGGGCTCGGAAATACTGTACAGATGGCACAAACTCAGAGGCCTGACCCTGGGGGTGGCTGGGCTGTTGACACCCCACTGCCACCAAAACCACATCCATGAGGGGTTATACAAAGGAGCTGGAGCCAGGGGACCCCCCATCCTGGGGTGTCTTAGGTCCTCAGCACCTCCCGGGCCAGGACTTGCCAGTGTGGACCTGTATCACGGGGCTGACTAGCCCTTTCAGATGCCTTTTGGTTTTAAGCTTGCTCGTGTTTGCTCACACCTTTCCCTGTCTTTCTTATTGAACTGCTTTGATTTTTTTCCACTATTAACCTTTTCTTTTGCTTCAAACCCGTGGCTTCCAGAAGCACCTGTTCCCGCAGGAAAGGATCTGTGGTGTTTATTTGGCCCCAAATTAACACAAACCCTTTGCTGTTGGGAATCTCTTGGCCAAACTCCATCCTGAGTCCCATCAGGTGGGGGAAATGCTTTGCCTGGTGGCAGCGAGTCCCTCGGCAGCTTCATCCCCACGTCAGCAGCTGGAAATGAACCCCTGATGGGCCCCAATAGCTCCCCAGGCTGCTAAAGCCCTGGAGCCCCCCAGTGTCCCCCTGCCAAGTGATGTTCCCTGCCTTAAGGCAACAGGGAGGCTTCGCTGTTCTTCCCTTGGTAGGAGAGGGCAGTTGAATCACAGCCACGTTTTTTGAGTTGAGCCCAAAAGGGGAGTTCTCTGGGATGAGACTCCGACTCCCTGCGTTACCAGCCGTGGCTCCACAGCGACACAGATACTCAGTTTTTTGGAGCATCCTTTGGTGGGTCCCATCATTTTCCAACAGGATTTGGGTCTTGCTCCCGGTGCCCGGTCCAGCCGTTACGGTCTGCGATTCCTGAGGTGAACCAGGACCTCCCGGGACAGTTCGCTTGGAAAATCACGTCAGAAAATAAATTTTAGAGTCGTGTGGGTTTGTGGGAAGCCTGCACCTCGCCTTCCCTGGGCTCTTGGGGTGGGGTGGGGGTGTCCTCCACAACAGCATGGGGTTTGGAAACATGGCCACGCTCAAAATCTCCAGGATGAGGGTGGTGGAAGTTCTGCTGCTTTATCTCAACTCCAGGATGACTGGTGATTTGGCTTCTAAAATTGAAGGGGAAGGGGAGGAGGGGGGGGGGGAGGAGATGACCCAATCCACCCTGAGGGTTTTAATGAGCAGAGTCTTGTATCTCGCACCCCTACGCTCAGCTTGTGGAAGCCACGGGTGAAAATCAGCCTTGTCCTGTCCTGTTCTGTTCTGTCCTGGTGAAATGACCCTTGTGATCTCTCTAGCACCAATCCTCTCGCTGCGAAACTGCACAGCATTATCGCAGATGAAGCTTTTGAGTTTTACTGTAGCCAGTGCCACAAACAAATCAACCGCCTCGAGGATCTGTCCGCTCGCCTGAATGATCTTGAAATGAATAGGTAATTGGGCGGGAGTGTGGAGTCCTGTTCTGGAAGGGAAGGCTCTCCTTGTCTTGCCTGGGTTTTCCTTCGTCCCAGTTCACCAAAGTGAACCTCTCCGGGTGGTAAAGGCTCCCATAACGTCACGGAGGAGGGGGGCAGAGGTTTCCTTCAGTCTGAGCCACGGGGGCTGGCGGACAACGAGAGTCTTCCCTTCTGCTCCGGGTGGCCTCTTTGCATGTCCTGCTGAGCTGTGGGTGCTTCTCCACGCTCCGAGTCCTTGCATGGGGACTCAAAGCTGATCGTGTACAGTATTTCTGTCACCAAGGAATAGACTGCCAGGTCTCGTGGCCAGTGATCCCCAGCGGGGAGGAATTGATGGTTCCACCTGGAAGGGCAGCTAGGGCCCGTCCTCCCCCTGCAGCAGTGACCTGGAGCCATCAGCTTGCTCTTTCTGGGGCTTGGGACCTCTCCTGCAGACGCTCTCGCTTCGCAGCAGTCAAATCTTGTTTCACCCAGCTTTGCTAGCCACCCGTGTGCCACCGCTAGCCTGGTAGACCTGATAGACACCAGAGCCTTTGCGGAGGAACATCACGAGCTTTGGAATGTAGCGTTTGAGATCTACCAACCAGCAGCTGGGCTTGCTGCTTTGACAAGGGGAGGGGAGGGATTTCTATCTGTCCATTTATTTTTTCAGAGCTGTTTGCATTCCGCTGAGGGGAAGGACGGGGCATTGATGATGATCATTCTTCTTGCATCTGGTGTGTGTTTTCAAGCCCAGCTTTTGGTCATGCTCTTGGTCTCTGTCTGTCCTCTCCAGGGACAGTGTGACACGGGAGGTCTCCTGGGCTGTATAGCCACGGGGAAAAAAACTGGGAAACAAATGGGAGCTTGGCCTTAATTATTTTTTTAATGGAAAAAGTACTTCTTCCCCTTTCTCTTTCTCGGGTAAATAGTTGCCTTTGCAGTTGGAGGCCTTGAGGGTCAGCAATGAGTCTCGGGTTATGCTCTTATTAAGGAGAACACTGGACTTCCCTGGATGCACCAGCAGCCCCAATCCATTTGAGGCTTTCTCCACCAAATTCATCTGCAAAACTAAGCTACCACCTTGGAGCCACCTGCGTTGGTTGGGGTTCCAGCTTAGGCTTCCCCATCCTGGAGGTGTTGTGGTGGGGATTCCCTAGGTTTTGATGTGACACATGGACAGGTAGATATGCTTCCTCCAGCTGAGGTCAGGGTTTCCCATGCTGGAAGAATGTTCCAAGTGGCTCATGGACCCAACGGAGGGGACGTTGCCCACCCTTCCTGTGGTGAGGACCTACGAGGTGTCTCCCTGCAGCAGGCAGGATGTGGCAGGACCTGCTGGTTGCCCCCAGCATCACCAGCAACACCAGGGGACAAGTCCTAGAGTGCAGGTGGAGAGAAGAACCGAAACTGGACCAAACTCTTCACCCAGCAGCATGTCTGGGAGAAAAAGCCTGAAGACACCTGCTCTGGAGGATGGGGTGAAGCCCACACCACCCTGTAACACCCTCACTCTTTAAGGACGTGGGTTTTGACGCAGCGTTTTACATTTGGGAGAAGGTGGGGAGCCTGGTCCCGCCATCGGGGCTCTACTCCGGGGAAAGAAAATCCACCAGGAGCTTGTGATGAACCAATTTTGTAAAAGCAGGTTTGGGTTGAGTGCCCTCGAGGAGGAGGTGGTGCCTCTCATCCCTCCCCACAGCCCGGCACTGCTTTCTGAGAAGCTGTTTGGCAGAGGAAAAAAAAATAAAATAATCAAATATTGTTTCTCTGTGGGGTGCTGGGGACAGAGGTGACTCCGTGCAAGCTCCCAGATCATTTTATTTATTTTTTTACATTTTTTTTTAAATTCTTTACACTGAGCTAAGCACCGGGGAATGCAATTGGTGCTTCTCTGCTGGGGCTGGAGCCGTGTTTGCTGTCACCGTGCGGTGATTTGGTGGCCGTGGCGTGTCCCAGTGACCTCTGTTTGACAACAGCCTGGTTTTGGGTGGAAGAGGAGATCTGAGCCCCGCTTGCTTGGCTCCCACGCAGCTGCATCCATCACGGCCCCGGGACTGGAAGGAGCATCTTAGCAAGTAGCTATTCCAGGAAAAAAAAAAAGAAAAAAAAAAGGCTTTTTTGGTTTTTTGGTTGGTTCTGTGGGGAGAACCTGCAGCCCCCAAGGGACAAAGGGGACACGGAGCTCTGGGAGAAGGGCAGGATTTTGGCCCCCTTGCAGGCAGGAGGTCCCCATCCCCCAACTGCCAGGCAGGGAGCTCTGGGGGGGGTGTGGGGTGGCAGGAGGGTGCTGTGGGGGCACGGGAGCCGGGCTGAACCCCACCAAGCCCCCTGCTGAACCCCACCAAGCTCCCCGCTATAATTAGCACTTTCCTTAGGGATCAGCTTTCAGGACAGGGATCAGCCGGCAGGAGGACGCCGATGCCGGAGGTTTTTCTGCCACATTATCCCCTTCGGTTCGTTATCTCCACGTTGCTAAATAACATTTCCTCACGTGCCCTTCCCCTTCCCCGGGGGTGGCCGGGGGGGGGGTGCATGTGGGGTCGCTCCCCTGCCATAGCAAAGGATGTGCCCCCGAGCGCTTGTGCTTTCCCCTTCCCCTCGCTCTCTGCTCTCAGCTTTCCTAACTCTTTCCTGTTTGGTTTTTTTTTTGGTTTTTTTTGTCTTTTTTGTTTTTTTGCCTTCCTTTTGCAGTCCCCATAAAAGACTCTCAAGCAAGAAGGTGGCAAGGTAAGCTCACCCTCCTCTTTCTGCTTGCTGAGAGAGGGGTTCCCGCGCTGCCTGCCGGCCCCGGGGTGGGGAAAACTGTCAAACTAAGGTTGTGGTTTCACACTTCTGGACGTGTTACCCAGCACTGGGGAAAAGCAGGTTTGAGTCCAATGGAGTTTGCAATAGCTTTTTTTTTTTCTTTCTGAAATCAGGGTTTTTTCACTCGTGCACACAGCTGGAGGCTGGTGTCATCCTGGGTGTTTTCCAGGGCAGAAGTAGGGGTGCTCTCCCCCCGCTCCGTCCTGCCAGTGCCCTGGCAGGGGGCATGTGGAGTGGGGAAGGAGTCTCTGGAAGGGCATGTCCCCCCTGGTGTCACCGCCGTGGGTCTCTAGGGGTCTGTACACCCGCTCAGAGGAGTTTCTCCAGCACCCCAAAAATGCCAGCCACCTTAAACAGCTCTGTTTCCTGCTGAGTGTAACCCTCAGCACTTGACTCCGCAGGAGCTGCCCTCCCTGAGGCTTTGGGGGGTTTTAGGAAATCCCACCCTAGGTTTAAACACTCTGTAGCTTCTCACCTGGGGGACCCTCTCATACGAGGCCGGTCGCCCTTTCCTTGTAGGCATTTTTGTCCCTTCTCTTCATGGGAAAAGCTGGCTTTTGCTCTGACTCGCCGGGGCAGAGGGTCCCTCCCCTCTCGATGGCGCCCACCTTTCTTTTCCCAACTTCTCCATCCTCCCCGTTCCCGTCTCATCCTGCTTTTACAAACATGCTGAGGCTGACCTTAGGTGTCCTTGGGAGGAGACTGCCTCCTTGGCTTTCTCCTTGCCCATTTCCTAGCGGGACAGGGCTGCTGCAGAGCAACGGGCAGCTTGATTTGGGTGATGCTCGGGCTCCTACCCCCGTGTGTTCATGGGCTGCCCCCAGCAGCTTCTGCCTCTCCCTCCCGGCCGGGCTCTCCCACCTTTCCCTCTCCATTTTCCCCATGGTCAGCAAGTCTCCCCTGGCACCATTTCCCCTCCTGGCAAGGAAGCAGGTCCTCGATATTACATTTCCTAATTCCGGTCATCTTACTTTCTAGATCTTTGTTAAAAACACTGGCAGGAAAGAAGGTTGAAGGGAGCAGCCTGTCCCCAGGTTTCCTGTTTGAGCTCTAATTTGTGTCCCATCTCTGGGTTGAGTTAAACTTTCAGGATTTGAGTTAAACTTTTGGGAATGGGGGTGCCCTGTCTCAGGGAGGGTTGAGCTTTCCCGGCCCTTTGCGTTTGCGAGATGCTTTTCTGAGACTGGGACTTGTGGACTCAGGTAAATACTGATTAATTCAAGAGCAGTGGAGTTTAGTTTGTGATAACAAGGAGATAACAGGGTTTTGCTGCCAGAGTAGAGCCAGATCCTTAAGATATCAGCCTTTTGTTGCAGATCCTGTAATTACTGAATAATACCAAAGCGTTTGCTTTTAGGAAATAATTGATTTTATTTTGGTAAGGGCTCTTGCCTGATTTTTGTTATCCAGGTTCTGCTTGTGCCAAGAAATCTCAGCTGCTTAGGCCCTGTTGTGCTTGGCATGATTTTAATGACAACTGTGCCTGAGATTTTAGAATCTAAATATATACTCGGGATGAGGATGAAAACTGAGGCAGGTTCTCAGCCCCATCTCCTCGGTAAATGCCGGTTATGCTTCCCTGTGTAGCAGGGTCAATTTGAGAAGCCCACGTTACAAATTCCTAGGGAAAAAACTGAGGTGCAAAGAGACCTTTGGGGTCTTCTCGTTCACCTCCTGCTCGAAGCAGTGTTTCAAAGGCAGATGGAGCTGCTCGCCGTGGGAGAGCAGAGTGGTTTCCTCCAGGTGGCATCTGCCTGGGGTTCACGGGGCTGGAATACGAGATGGTCTCAACTGCAAGAGTGGTTTCTGGTGCCACGGGGCGATGGAGCTGATCTGCAGCGATACCAGGAGCACACACCAGACCCCTCCAAGGGGTGGGTGTCCTTTAGATGGCTGTGGGCACCAATGTCACAAGGCCTCCCTAATGATTAGCTCGCTCTCGGCTGTCGCGGTTGGTGTGGGGAGGTGGGCTGGGTGGGGGTGTTTCACAACACGATCAGGTGGTTTTTTCTCCCCTCCCTCCCTTTAACGCCCGTTTCCCCCCACTTTTTATTAACCTTATCAGCAGTCAGAGCAGAGAACTCTGTCCCATGCTGGGTGACACGTGGCCGGGGTAGGTTCTGAAGGAAGGAAAGTGAAAAGAGCGAGCTCTTATCTCTTCCCATTCCAAAGAGCAAGAACAAACCATCATAACATGAAGTCCCAGCGACGTGTGTCCATGTCCTCCTGTCCTCACAGGGTCTGGCCAGTAAGCAGCCACCCGCTAGCCCAGTTATCTGGGCACACCAAGGTGGTCAGCTTCTGGGAGAACTTGGTGGTTGAAGGGACCACTGCTCTGCCAGGGACCTGGCCCACTCCATCCTCTGCTGTAGATTCTGCAGCCCAGGAAGGAGCAGAGCTATTAAATGCCCTTGGAAAAGGAGCTGAGGAGGGGAGAGGAGGGACCACATCCCGCAGTAGTGGTTGCCATCTGCAGTTGTCATGTCCTGAGATGTTCACTCTAATGCTGGTGTTGCTGTGTGTTGGGGTGGTTTCTCTCTGTTATAGACAGTTGCATCAGACCAGCACGCTGTCCGTGGGGGTGATGGAGGACTCCTACCGGGACACACTGGAGTGCACAGAAGAGGACATCACAGACAAGGTGAGCACGGTGCCATCTACATTATTCTGGAACTCATGGTGGCTCTCAAAGCTCTGAGATCCCTGGGCAGGAGCTTCTCTCACTGCTGCTGGGTAGATCCATGCTGGTGGGACATAGGAAGCCCTCTAAGTGAGGGGGTGGAGAATGAAGAGCGCTCCAAGTCAAATTGCAGAGGTCCTGGGTTGAGTCAGGAGGTGGCACTGGTGTCTTCTCCCAGGGATGGAGGTGTCCTGCCCCTCCTGCAGCCAGGGTGGCTTCCCTCCAGCCTCCAGCTCCCTGGGAGGAGGGGGCAGCTCTTTGCAAGGCTCTATTTTCACTTCTGCTTCATGTAACGAGCCCTTCTCAATTTCTGCTTTTCCAAAATGAGCAAAATGGCCTGATGTGAGACGAGGACTTCCTTCCCCTGGCACACTCTTTGCTGCCGCTGCTCGTGCCATCAGGATATAGAGCTCATTTTGTGCTGGTCCTGCTGGGTTTTATTGGGTGTCAGGAGAGGAGGATCGTAGGGCAAGATAAGAGGAGCACAAGAAAGCTTTTGTTTGACAACTCCCCTGCCCCAGGTAAAAATAGCTAAGGAAAAGGAGGAAAGAAAAATAGCTGGGGGAGAATTTCTTTGGTGGGAGGGTGGTGAGAGCCTGGCCCAGGTTG
>BJBW01007952.1:28454-45114 GCA_004320125.1 Scolopax mira
AAAGCCCCTGCCATCCCTCCATCCCTGCCCCCCCCCCCCACCCCCCCAAATCCTCTACCACCCCCTCCCATCACCTTGCCCCCCACCCCAAACCCCTCGTCACCCCCCCCAAATCCCCTTGCCACCCCGGCTAAATCCCCCCACCAGCTCCCCACAACCCCTTGCTACCCCCCCCATAACCCACTGCTCCCCCCCCATTTTACTCGGCAGCCCTCACCCCATTTCTGCCCCCCCCCCCAACTCTGGACTCTGCAGCCAAAGCGATGGGGGAGGGCATGTAACCAGGAGCAGGTTTGGGGTGAAAAGAGGCATTTTGGTGCCAAAGCAGTGAGATGGATGCCGAAGGTGGGGGGGGGGGCCACTGTCCCCATGGCCTCCGGGCAACCTGGCCAGTGGAGCGGGGCAGGAGTGGCCGGAGAAATACGTGCCCGGAGGAGAGCTGTTCTTAGCAGCCCCCCCTCCCCGCGGTGAGGCTGGGGAGGGGACAGGGACGGGACCCCCCCACCGGCACCAGGGGCCGAGGAAGAGGAGGGTGAAGGCTCCCCGGTGCCAGGGGTGGGGGCCACGCTGGGGCAGGCTGGCACACGTGCTGGTGTGGCAGGGATGGAGGGGTGCAGTGTGGGCTGCTCCCCCCCCCCCCCCCCCTCCCCAAAAGCATCCCCCCCCTCCCCCGAGGCAGCTTGGCAGCGGGGGCGAGGAAGGCTGCCTGGCGGGGGGGCAATGAGCTGCTGGCACCAAAGAGCTGGAGGCTCCTGGGGTGGGGTGGGGGGGGTCCATCCAGGCCACGGTGCCCAGGGGGAGTGGGGGGGGGGGGGCAGAGATCCTTCNNGGGGTCGGGATCCGGTTACTCGGGGGGCCGGGGGGAATAAAGCGGGCAGTGTGTGAAACCACGGGCAACCGTGGGGCAGGGCCGTGGGGCCACCGGCGCCGAGCTGCAGGGACAGGGTGACAAGTGGCCCTTGGGCAAGGGGGGGGGCACCCCCGGGTGCTGGCAGGGCTGGGGGTCCCCGCACAGGTGGGGGTCGGTTGGCATCTCTCTCTCTCTCTGTGTCCCCAGCCCTCAAGAAGTCGTTTGAGGAGGAGGAGGAGGAGGATGGGGATGAGGCGCCCGGCTCCCCACCTGTGTCCCCGGCCACCGAGAGCCACCGGCCACTGCAGCCCGGCCGCTCGCCCCGCTCGGGCACGGCCACCGCCGTCCCCAGCCCGGTGCCACGAGCCAACGGTGGCACCGGCACCGGCGTCGCCTCCTTCCAGACCCACCGGGGCTTCGCCGCGGGGCCAGGCAGTGATGGCGAGAGCCTCCGCAGCTCATCCTCCAGCCTGGAGAGCCCCGCGCCCACCGGGCCCCCCCAGCTGCCGGGCACCCCCCCAGCTGCCAGCCCCAACCTGAAGAAGGTCCCGTCCCACGGCAGCGTCTTCCCGGCGGAGCCGGAGCATCCCCTGCGCGGGGCCACCACCAGCCACGGCTCGTTGCCGGCGCTGGACCTGCACATCGCTGAGGAGCCAGGGGTGGGGACCCCCCCGCTGGACCCACCGCTGTGGGGGACCCAGAGCGACAGGCCCCGCACACACCAGCCTTCCTCCTCCTCCTCCTCTTCCTCCTCCCCAGTCCCATACGATGGCACCGAGGCAGCCCCGGGGTGGGACACGGCCCCCCACATCCACCCCCGGCCCAGGGGCAGCCTTGGTGCCAGCCCCCACCCAGTCCACCGGCCCCCACCGCTCCCTCAGGGCCAGGGGGAGGCAGCCCCGGCCCCCGCAGCCCCCTGCCCGGGGAGGGCCGAGGGGCCACGGCCACCGCTGGCCCCCCAGGCCGCCCCCTTCAAGCTGGTGTCGCAGCCGCAGACGGTGCAAGTGAGCTCCCAGCCCGCCTTCCTCGGGGGGCTGGTGCTGGTGCCGGCCACGGGGACCCCGGTGGCACCTGGAGGGGGGGCGAACCCCCCCAGAACTGGGCTGGTGGGGCCGTGGGGACCCTGCATGGTGGCGGCAGCTCCCGGCGAGGCTGCAGACGGCGGCTGGGCAGCGGTGACACCGGAGCACGGTAGGACTAGCTCCTGTCCCCTCTCCCCACCGGGACCCCCTTTGCTGGGTGCAGCATTGACACCCCCCCCCCTGCTCCTCCATCCCCCCCCCGGTGACCCCCCACCACCTCCACCCATCGATGCCCAGGAGGGTGTCGATGCGGGGCCATGGGGACATTGGGGACAACGCGTCCCAGGTGACCCCCCCCAGCATCTCCCCCCCAACGTGGGGCGCGTTGGATGGCGGGGGGGTGGGAGGGGGGGGCCATGCGGCTCGGAGATGAGCGCGGCGCTGGCAGGGCTCCCGTCCCACCCTGTCCCCGGGGGGGGTCCTGGCGAGCTTCCCGCGCCGCCCCGGCGCTAATCGCTTTTTCCCCGGTGCGGGGAGACAGGTCGGGACACATGTGCCCCATCGGCGGTGGGGGGGGTGTGTGTTGGGGGGGCTCCCCCCCCCCCACGTGCCGGCTATCGCCCCCATCTTGTCCCCCATCCAGCGCTTTCTTCCCTCCGCATCCCTCCGCGGCGGCCTTGGCACGGGGCAGGGATCCTGTTCCTCCCTTCCCGGGGGGGGGGGGGGGGGGGGGGGGGGGGAGAAGGATGTGGGGCTCCCCCCTGCGCCGATGTGGGGGCTCCCCCCCCACGCCGATGTGGGCACCGCTGAACCCTCCCCGTGTGTCCCCACGCGTGGGGTGAGGGACCCCCCCTCCCCAGCGGCTGCTGTGGGGAAGGCTGGAGGACACGGGGTGCCCCGGGGGCCGGTCACCGCCGCCGGTGCTCCCTGTTGGGGTGCTTGGGGCTCGTGTCCCGTCTCGTTGGGGTGTCACGGGCGCCGCCGCCGTCGCCGGGCTCTAAGTACTGACGCCGGCGAAGGCATCCATACATCATCTGCTCCAGGCATCCATACCTGCTCCCTGAATCATCCCCCAGCAACGCCCCCCCGGCCGCTGCCCAGCCAGCCCCCCCCCGGCCAGGGAGGAGGGGACAGTGCTCGGGGACAAGCTGGGGCGATGGGGACACAATAGGACAAGGCTCGGGGCTGAGCTGGGGTGATGGAGGCACGGGGGGGGGCAGTGCTCGGGGACAAGCTGGGGTGATGGGTACACGGGGGGACAATGCTTGGGGCTGAGCTGGGGTGATGGGGACAGTGATGGGACAGTGCTCAGGTGTTGGGGACATGGGGGGACAGTGCTCAGGTGATGGAGACAGTGGGGGGACAGTACTTGGGGATGAGCTGGGGTGATGGGGACATGGGGACAGTGCTCAGGGACAAGCTGGGGTGATTGGGGACAGTACCCGGGGATGAGCTGGGTGATGGGGACAGTGAGGGGACAGTGCTCAGGTGATGGGGACATGGGGAAACAGTGCTTGGGGACAAGCTGGGGTGATGGGGACAGTGGGGGGACAGTGCTCAGGTGATGGAGACGGTGGGGGGACAGTACTTGGGGATGAGCTGGGGTGACAGGGACATGGGGGAACGGTGCTCGGGGCTGAGCCAGGGTGATGGGGGACATGGTGGGACAATGCTTGGGGCTGAGCTGGGGTGATGAGGACATGGGGACACAGTGCTTGGGGCTGAGCTGGGGTTTTGGGGACACAGGGTGGGGCAGTGCTCAAGGACAAGCTGGGGTGATGGGGACAGTGCTCAGGGATGAGCCAGGTGATGGGGACAGTGGGGGGATGGTGCTCAGGGACGAGCTGGGGTGATGGGGACACAGTGGGACAGTACTCAGGGATGAGCTGGGGTGATGGGGACACAGTGGGACAGTGCTTAGGGACGAGCTGGGGTGATGGGGACAGCGCTTGGGGACGACCCAGGGCAATGGGGACGTGGAGGGATGGTGCTTGGGGCCAAACCAGGGTGACAGGGACACAGTGGGGCGGTGCTCAGAGTCAAGCTGGGGTGATGGGGACAAGGGATGGTGCTCAGGGCTGAGCCGGGGTGATGGGGACACGAGGGGACAATGCCTGGGCCTGAGCCGGGGTGATGGGGACACGGAGGGCCAGCGCTCGGGGCCCAGCCGGGGGTTGGCAAGGTGGCCGCGCGTGGTGCGAGCCAGCGGGCAGCGTGTGGGCACCGGCTGCCCTGCAGATGGCACGGGACTGGCAGGGGCTGCCGGCCCCAGCGCTTTCTCTGCCAGGAAGAGGTGGGGACGGGCCGTTTCCTCTCCCGGGAGGCCACCAGGGCCCCCAGCCGCTGGCACCCCTGCGGGTGGCCGTGGGGCAGCGTGGCACGCTTGGTCCCGCGCCCCATGGGAGGAAGCTCCAAAGCGAGCCGTCGTGTTTCACTTCCACGCCGGGTCGTCGCCCACGCAGAGCCCCGGGCGAGGAGGAGGAGGAGGAGGAGGAGGAGGAGGAGGAGGAGGAGCCGTGGGCTGCAGCCACCCTCCCCGCCTTGCACCCCAGGAGCCATTTGGCCCCGGTGACCAAGCTCTCGACGGCGGCAGCAGCCCCGGCTCCGGCCGGTTCGCCCAGGTAGGGCTGGGTGGCCGTGGTGGCAGCGGGGCAGGGTGGCAGCGGGCAGGGGGGTGCCACCAGCGGGGCAGGGTGAGCCCCTCCATCCCGCTCCCCCCGCGGGGAGCCAGAGGGTTTCACCCCATGGTTCACTTCTGCTTCTTTCCACCCCCCGCGCCATGGCTCCCCGGTGGCCACCACCAGCCGGGCGGGCTCCGGGTCCCGCACCGCCCCTGGGGATTGTCACCCCCTGTCCCTGTCACCATCAGCCGGGCGGGCTCCGGGTCCCACCACCACCCCTGGAGATTGTCACCCCCTGTCCCCTGGGGTTGCGCTGGGTGCTGGGAGAGGCGTCGGAATTTTGGGGTGGTGTGATGGGTCGAGTGGATGGAGATGCTCCTGGTTGGCACAGTGGCCACCTCTCTCTCTGCATCCCCCAAAATCCTCCATCCCTGTGGATGAAGGGATCCCCCCACCCCGTGCCCACGCTGTCCCCATCCCATGCCTGGTGACGAGCAGCCGGGCCGGGAGCTCCTCTCCCAGCTCATCCTCTCCCAGCGCCCTCCACCCTTGGAACCTTATTACAGACTTCCCCAGGGAACCGGCCAATTAGCCCCGCATCAGTAATTAAATCCGTGGAGGAGACCACGGACCCGGGATTACCCAGCCCTGCCTGGAAAATAAGAGCATCTTTAATGAGTCCTGGAACAGGTCTGGCTGCAGGAGCCATTAGCCCCGGAGGTGCACAGTGATGCCAAAGAGCTTCCACGTGGCCACCCGGCTGCCAGCCGTTGCCCACGGGTGTTTTTCGGCAGGGACAGGGTGGGGGGGGGCGAGGAAGACAGTTTGGGGGTGCAGCACCCAGTGTTGGGAGCTGGGGGGGTGTGTGCCAGGCCCACATGGGGCTGGGGGTGGCCGGCCAGCGGCTGCATCACTTGGTGCTGGATGTGTCCCCGGGGGGTGACAGGGACCAGGTAGGGGTGCAGGGGGGGGGCTGGGGTCCCCTCCCACCCCGAGCAGCCCAGCAGGGTGGGTGGGACCCCTCAGGACCCCACACCCTGCCTGCCCTCGTCCCCCCCCCTCCTTGTGGCCGGGTGTCACCGCTGTCACCAGGAAGTCCCTGGGCTGTTTCACCACTTCCGAGGAACATCCCGACCCGCTGGGGGGGGGGAAAAGGGGGGGGAGTTTAGGGGGGGGGGGGTTTAGGGGAGGGTGGAGAGTTGGGACCCATGGCACTGCTGTCCCCAACCCCGCCACTCTCCCCAGCATCCTGCCAGCCTGAGATTTGCACCCACGGGTGGGTGCTGGGTGCCACCCCCCCCCGCATCAAACGCTGGGATGCTGTTGCCGTGGCAACGGGCATGTTTGGCTCCATCATCTCTTGGTGGTCTCCCCCCCCCAGCCCTCAACCCCGGGCTGGTCCCTGCCTGCATGTGCCCCGTCCCCAGGCTGTGTGGCCCACGGCTGGTGGCCTTGGCAGGGTGGCTCGTGTCCCTCGGCCATCGGCAAGTTGCCACTCCAGCCCCGCCGATGCCAGGAGCCGGCTGGCACATATGTGGCAGGCAGGGAGGCTGCGTGTGGGGGGGGGGGACACACACGCAGGCGCCGTGGGGCACTGCGGCAGTGGGGTGGGTGGCAGGTGGCAGGGCACCTCGCCCCACCGTGCAGGGTGGCCCAGTGGGTGCCAACGAGGATGGTACCCACAGCCCAGTGCACCCCCCTCGTGGGGGTGGTGGGTGCTATTGGGGGGTGAGGGTGGGGGGGTCAGCCCCTATGATGGGGTCCCCGCCTGCAGTGGCCTGGCTGGAGGCCGTGCAGTGCCAGGTGGGCATCTTCCCCAGCCCACCGGGCAACCAGCAAACTCATCACAGGGATTTGGCTGTGACTGAAGGGGGGAAGGGGGTGGGAAAGGAAGGGGGGGGGCAGAGGGGGGAGGGAGAGGGGGAGGGATATTGCCATATTGCCATGCTGGTCATGTGGGGGAGCGGCAGCCCCGCCAGAGCCAGGTTTGGTGCCAGCCGGGGGGCTGGCTGCGGCGCTGATGGGGACGGGGACGTTGATGGCACCCGGGGGACCCCCCCGACCATTGCCGGGTGCTGAGCGGGGGCACTGAGGCGCTGAGGTAGGACCCAAACAATGGCCGTGCTGGGCAACAGGAGGAGGAGGAGGAGGAGGAAGGGGCTCGGGGGCCCCCCAAGCTGCCACACAAAGGGCTGGGACGGGTTGGGGCTCTGGTGGCCCCCAAGCTGGGGCACGCTCTGGGTACAGTCCCCTGGGCGAACCCCCTGCCCAACACCCCCTGGGGGTGCCCAGGTCTGACGTGGGGTGGCACGTCCTCCCCCCCCCCCAGGTTGCACTGAGGCTGGTGGGGGTGCTGGAGGAGGTGGCCTTGGTGTGGGTGGCAGCGTGGGCTGGATGAAGAATGCTGGTGGTGGCCACCCTGCGCCTGCGTGGGCTTCAGACAGGGCTGCCTGGTGGCACCGCCACCCCCCCAGGATGCCACCTCCCTGTCCCCCTCCCTCTGCGGGGGGGCCAGCATGTCCCGTTGCCATGCTGAGCCGCACCGGCTACCAGGAATGTGCCGGGGCTGCGTGCCCGCCGGGGCGGCTGCTGCTGGGGCAACGGTGGTGGCCGGGGGGGGGTATGGGTGGTGGCGGGGTGGTCTGGGGCTCACACACTTTCCCCCCCCCTCCTCGCCTTTGCCCACCCCTGCAGGGAACAGCCTGGAGCCCGAGGAGCACAGCATGGAGCCGCCGGAGGAGGAGGAGGAGGAGATGCCCCTCACCGCGGCGCCCGGCCCGGCGGGTTGCCAGCTCTTCGGTTACGTGGGCATCGAAGCCGTGCTCGACCAGATGAAGATCAAAACCATGAAGATGGGCTTCGAGTTCAACATCATGGTCGTGGGTGAGCCCGCGGGGGGTCGCGCCTGCTGTGGGGTGGGAATCCTGGCTCTGATGCCACCGTGCTGGGGGGAGAGAGGCGGGGGCACGATGCTTTTAGGGGATTTTAAGGGATTTAAAAGGGATTTAAGCAGCGAGGAACAATGTCCTGCACCTGGTGATAGAGCGATGCTGGGGGTGAGCTCATCCCGGCCACTGGGATGCTCCCAAGGTGTTACCATCCAGGGGAATATTCCTGGATTGGGGGATAAACCGGAGCTATCCCGACCTCTGGGATGTTCCCAAATGGTGTCACCCCAGGGTGGTGATGGTAGGGTGACCCTGGGATGATGGTGGTGGTGGTCATGGGGGTTACTCCATTCACTTTGGGGAATAAATTTATTGAGGGACAAGCCAGAGGTATCCAAACTGCCAGGATGCTCCCAAGGTGCTGCCACCTTCGGAAATGTATTTACTGGGGGACAAACCAGAGCCATCCCAACCTCTGGGATGGTCCCAAATAGGTGCCAAGGTGTTGCCACCTTGGGGAGCAAATTTCTTGGGGAGAAACCGGAGCTATTCCAACCGCTGGGATGCTCCCAAGTGGGTACCAAGGTGGTGTCATCCTGGGGAATATATTTATTAGGGGATAAAGCTGAGCTATGACCAACCTCTGGGAGGTTCCCAAATGGATACCGAGGTGTTAATTACCCCGGGGAGAATTAATTTATGGTGGGGGGCTAAGTTGGAGCTGTTGGCCTCCCCCTGCAGGGCAGAGCGGGCTGGGGAAGTCAACGATGGTCAACACCCTCTTCAAGTCCAAGGTGAGCCGCAAAGCCTCGCAGCCCGGCCAGGAGGAGCGCATCCCCAAGACGGTGCAGCTGCAGTCCGTCACCCACGGTAAGGTCACCACCACGGGGTGTCCCACCAAGCATGGGGAGAAGCAGGGGACCCCCATGCTCGGTGCCCGCTGACCTGCACCTCTGCCCCATAGTCATCGAGGAGAAGGGTGTGAAGATGAAGCTGACGGTGACGGACACGCCGGGGTTCGGGGACCAGATCAACAATGAGAACTGGTAGGACACAGCTGGGTGGAGCATCCCAGCTTGGTGGGTGGGAATTCTCGAGTTGGGGAGGTTTGAGCTCAGATGCTGTCCCCCAACTCCTCATCCCCAGCTGGGACCCCATCATCAAATACATCAATGAGCAGTACGAGAGGTACCTGCGTGAGGAGATCCTCATCACCCGCAAGAGGAAGATCCCGGACACCCGGGTCCATGGATGCGTCTACTTCGTCCCTCCCACGGGTCACTGGTGGGTCTGCACTCACAGGACCCGTGGGTGCTCCCTGCTTGGTGGTGTGGGTCATCCCAGGGTGATGATAGTGGGGTCACCCATGGGGGGTAGGGTAGTGGTGTCATCCCAGGGTGGTGATGGTGGTGTGGGTCACCCTGGGGTGGTGGTGGTGGGGTCACCCTAGCATGATGGTGGTGGTGGCCTAACCCCAGGGTGATGATGTTGTGGGTGGGTCACCCTGGGATGATGATGGTGGTATGGATCACACTGGGGGGTGGTGGTGGTGTCACCTTGGGGTGGTGGTCATGGGGGTTACCCCAGGGTGATGGTGGTCCTTGGCAGGCTGCGCCCGTTGGACCTGGAGTTCATGAGGCGGCTCAGCAAGATCGTCAACGTGGTGCCGGTGATCGCCAAAGCCGACACACTCACCCTGGAGGAACGGGCAGAGTTCAAGCAACGGGTGAGGGGCTTGAGTTCAAGCAACGGGGTGAGGGGGTGAGAGTCCCCGAGGGGCTCCCAGGGTGCCCTATGTCCCCCCTGAACCCTAACTCAAGCCCTGTATCCTGCAGATCCAGGAGGACCTGAAGACCCACGCCATCAGCGTGTACCCACAGGAGGACTTTGACCAGGACCCGGATGACAGGGCGCTGAACGACCGTATTCGGGTGAGTTCTGGGTGCTGGGACTGAGGGGAAGGGGGGGTGGGGGGGGGGGGGGCAGCACCCTGGGGTGAACACGCTCCTCTGCGCCGGCAGGAGAAGATCCCCTTCGCCGTGGTGGGGGCGGACCAGGAGCACCAGGTGAACGGCAAGCGGGTGCTGGGGCGCAAGACCAAGTGGGGCATCATCGAAGGTGAGCGCAGCCCCTTGCACCCCCAGGTAGGGGGTGGGGGGGTCCGGCGGAGGGGGGGGCAGGGAGCAGCACCCATGGGTGCATTCCTGCCTGGGTGGGTGCTGAGCTGAGGGGAGGGCGGGGCGGGGGGGGGGAGGAGGGAAGGTTCTCCTGGGCATCCCCCCGCTCCCTGCCCGCTCCCTGCCCGCTCCCTGCCCGCTCCCTGCCCGCACCCTGCCCACTCTCTCTTGCTTTGCAGTGGAGAACCCGGCGCACTGCGAGTTCCCCCTCCTGCGGGACCTGCTGATCCGGTGAGGGAGGGGAAACGGGGTGAGGGGGATCAAAAAACAGGGTGTTGGGGGGGGGGTGGGGTGGGGAAATGGGGTGTGGGGGGGTACAGCATCCCGGGGATGGGGAGTGACGTGGTGGCAGCGAGGATGGTGACTGGATGCCCCTCCCTCCCCGCCACCGCCACCACCCCGGGCAGGTCCCACCTGCAGGACCTGAAGGACATCACCCACAACGTCCACTACGAGAGCTACCGCGTGCGGCGGCTGAACGAGAGCAACCGGCCGGACCCCAGCCCCGGCAACGGGCTGCCCGGCAAGGGCGGGGGTGGCAGCAACCTCTGAGCCCCCCAGAGTCACCCCTGGACCCCATCCCCTGCCCACCAGTGGCCGTGCCCGGACCCTGCCTGGGCTGAGGACACCACCCCCCCAAATTGAGTGGCCGGGTCCCTCGTCCCTAAGCTCTGCCATGGGCACAGACACCCCGGAGCCTGCATGACATTAAAGGTCAACCCGGAGCCTTCAGCCTTCACCATCATCATCCTCCCGCTGGACCACCGGCTTCTGTGAGGTGCCACCACCTTCTGTGAGGTGCCACCACCCTCCTGCGCTGCTCCGGCTGCTGGGGCCACAGGGGGAGACCCCCCCACCCACCCACCCACCCAGTGCTGCCGGGGTGCCCCATGCCGGCAGTGGCGGGGTGTTGGTGGCACCCCAGGTGGCCGGGGCGGGCAGGGTGGCAGTCCCCTCCCCGTGGTCGCCCCGCCTGCCCCGCCGGGTGATGGCAGCTGGCACAGCCGGACTTTGAGCCGCTTATCGGGGTGTGGAGGTGCCAGGAGGGGGGGCCGAGGTGCCAGGAAGGGGGGCGGAGGTGCCAGGAGAGGTGTGGAGCTGCCACCTGCAAGGGGAAGGAAGGATGTGTGTGGGGGGGGGGGCTACACCCATCCGCTCCCCACTCCAGCACCCCCCTTGCCAGGAGGGGCACCCCCAAACCCTTTGGGTGAACCCCATGGGTGCCTCCTCGGGCATCCCCCTCCAGTCAAAGGTTCTTTTGTGCCTCCCGCCGTGGGCAGGGCCGGGGCACGGTGCCAGGGACACGGCAGCTCCCCGGTGTCTGTCTGTGTTTCTCCCCCCCCCCCCCCCCCCGGCACCCTTTGCCCAGCCCCGCGTTAATGATCCACCCGCCCTCCCCACCAGCCCCCGGCAGCGGTGGCACAGGTGGTGGCAGCCACGGTGGTGGCAGCGGAGCCCGGGGGGGTGGTCCTCAGCACAGGTGGCTTTGGGGGAGGAAGGGGGACACCAGCAGGTCCCTGCCCTGCGCCTCACCCCTCCCTCCCACCACCCTGATAAGAGCGGTTCCGGGCAGCACCCGGTTCCTGGCGGGCGGCGCGGGTGGGAGAGCTGGCCGGGAGCATGGCCATGGTGACGGTGAACCTCCGTGCTGTCACCTCCTGGGTGGGCATCACCCGGCTCCTGGCCGTCGTGCTGTCCTGCCTCGCCTTCAGCTTGGTGGCCTCCACGAATGGGTACAGGACGTCCTACTGGACGTGGTGCATGTTCACCTGGTGCTTCTGCTTCACCCTGACGCTGGTGGTGCTCCTGCTGGAGCTGCTGGAGCTCTACCCCAAGCTGCCCATCTCCTGGGATGACTTCACCTCGGCTTTCTCCATGCTGGCGGCCTTGATGGTCTTCACCACCTCGGTGGTCTACCCTTCCACCTCCATCGGCAGCCCCTGCAGGAGCCACTGTGCCGAGAAGGCCGTGGCCACCACCGCCTCCTGCCTCTGCTTCTTGGCCTACGCCATCGAGGTGGGGCTGACCCGCGCCAAGCCGGGGGACATCAGCAGCTTCCTCTCCACCGTGCCCGGGCTCCTCAAGGTCTTTGAAGTCTACGTGGCCTGCCTCATCTTCTCCTTGCTGGGTAACTACCGTTTGCTGCCCGGCCTGCAGTGGTGCGTGGCTGTCTACTCCATCTGCTTCATCGTCACCTTCCTCATCATCTTCTTCACCATCGGCCGGTGCCTCGCCTACATTCCCTGCCCGCTGGAGCACATACTGGTGGGCTACAACGCCCTGGCCGTGGTGATGTACATCACGGCCACTGTCCTCTGGCCCTACTACAACTTCAGGGACACGCCGCGCCCCAACCCCTGCAACAGTGACTGCCCCTGGAACAGGTACCTGGGCATCACCTTCCTCACCATCTTCAACCTCATCGCCTACTCCGTGGACCTGGTCTACTCCACCAGGATGGTCTTCATCAGGACCCCTTCATAAGGGCTCTGGGTGGCCCCCGCGGGGCGAGGGGTGGTGGGACGTGACTGGGGGGGCTGGTGCTGGTGTGGGGCTGCCACTGGAGCTGAGGAAGAGGTCGGATGCCTCGGAAAGCTCCTTCGCCCCACGCCGGAGCAGAGAGCCATGGGGTGCTCCTGGAGGGGGGGAGCCCGGCCGGGGAGAGGCTGGGGGGGGGGGGCCANNCTGGGGGGGGGGGACCATGGTGCTGCTGGAGCTGGAGGCGGGGGGCGGGGACGAGGGGACTTGGGGATTAAATTGGGTCATTTTTCACTTGCTTCTGCCTCCTCTTTCTTCCCTGGTCCTGGCTTTCCCCAGGATCCTCCCTGGTGGCGTGGGGAGCTCGGGGGTGAGGAGCTGGGGAGGCACCAGCAGCACTGGGGGGGCCCCGAGAGTGTCCGGGGAGGAAGGGGGGGGGGCATTGAGCTTCAGCAAATCCTCTTTTCTCCTCCTTGTTGACTCGGCACCCGAGTGAAGCAGGGCATGACCAGGAAAAACCCAACCCCGGTGATTTTTCGCCTTGGCACCCGCACAGGACCCTGCCAAACTGGTTTTGGGAGGAATGTGGCTGGGGGGGGGTTGGGGGGGGGGGAGAGGGGGGGGGCATGTGGGGCCGGGGGCTGAGAGCCCGCCAAGCCCTTGTCACCAGCCACCACCAGGTCCTTGTCACCACCACTGTCACCCCCGCGGGAGCCCCCCTGGGTTCGGTCCCATCCGCGCTGGTGGGAGCCCGGGAGGGGGGACATGGAGGGCAAGGGGGTGGCTGTCACCAGGTGCCACCAGAGCCGGGGGTCCTGGTGGCACCGGGAGGACGGTGTACAGCGGGAAGCATGCGGGGCAGGGCTGGGTGCGGGCAGGGGAAGGTGTGCCCGGCGGGCAGAGCTCCTGGCACGGCGCTCCCGGATGTGGCACGGGGGCCGTGGGGTGGCATTTGGGGCCACCGTCCCCAGTCGCCCTGCTCCTTCCCGCTGCTGCTTGCCCTGGCACTAGTCACAGCCTCGGGGCTGCCAGGGCCATGGGGAGGTCCATCCCCCCCCACCTCAGGACTCGCTGGGGGCTGTGGCTGGGGTCCCCGCCACCATGAGGTGGCACAGACTGGCTGCCACGGTGACAAAAGAGCCCGGACCCAGCCTTGGACACCGCACAGCACCCATGGGTGCCACGGTTCCTGGGCGAGTGGGACCTCTGTGCCCTGTGCCAGGCCCACCGCAGCGGGGGTTCCCAGCACCGTGGGGCTGCCGGGTGGGTGCCCCCGTCACCCTGGTGGCATCACCCCGTGACCGCAGCCCCCTGGCAGCGGCTGGGCTGCACCCCGGGCAGCGAGGTGGGAGCGGGCTGCAGTGCCACCGTCACACCCGGCCTCCCAGCCAGAATTTTGGGAACAAATACAGGGAAAAGCACGGCGGGCGGGCACAGCCCTGCCCAGCACCCCAGAGCGGCTATTTTTGGTGCCCACTTTGGTTGAAATTCATGGAGGAAAGGGGCAGGGGAAGCGCGGTGATGGTGACGGTGACGGTGACAGCTGCCACCGGGTATGAGTTGTGGCACTTCGTGCCGGTAACGTCTTCGGCTCCCGATGGCACGTGGACGGTGCTGGCACACGGGGTGCGGTGAGGCTGCGGTGCTGGGGGGGTGGGAGGGGTGCGGGAGGAGATTTGGGGGGCTCCCGGCTCCCTGTGCCAGGAGAGGGGGAACAGCCCGACGGGAGACCCCCAGGGTCGCTCATGGGGGCTCTGGGGGACACCGTGGGGCAGCCCCCAAATGGGGCACACGGTGGCTTTTTGGGGACCCCCGGTGCCGGTCTGTGCCTTGCTGGGGGAGCGGGGGGACTCCCAGTGCCATGCTGTGCTGGGGAACCCCGGTGCCGGCGTGCTGCACCGGTGCTGGTGCCGGTGTGGTGCGGTCCCGGTCCCGGTCCTGGTCCCAGTCCATGTCCCGGTGCGGTGGGGTGCCTGTGGAGTGCACTGTCGGTGCCGGTGCGGTGCGGGGAGATGCAACGCCGCTCCCGTTCCCGGTCTCGGTACGGTGCCGGTGTAGTGCGGTGCGATGCCGGTCCCGGTCCCGGTCCAGGTGCGGTGCCGGTGCATTCCTCCCCCTAGGGGTCGGTGTGCCGCGGCGCGGGAGGCGGTGCGGGAGGCGGCGCGCTCCTGCGCACGGCCCGGGGCGGCCGGGGCTCGGCGGCGGCGGCGGGAAGCAGGCACCGCCGCGGGGCCCGGGTGAGTGCGGCCGGGGCGGGGGGCGGCGGGAGCCCCCGGGAGCTGCCCGGTTGCCCCGGTGGAGCGGGCCGGGCGGGAGGGGAGCGGTGGGGAGGGGGCGGCGGAGCTCCGGGCGGGGGGAGCGGTGCCGGTGCTGCCGGTCCCGGCCCCGCGGTGTCCATCCCCCCTTCCCCCCCGCAACCGTCCCCGGTATGTCCCGGCAGCAGGACCGGCCGGACCCCCGGAGCCCACCCCCGCTCCGGACGGGACGTGTCACCCCCCGCTCCCGGGGAAGCCCCGAACCCGAAAGGGGCAGGGGACGCGGTGTCCCTGGGGTTACCCCCCCGCCCGGGGTGTCCCCTGGGTGTCCCCACCCTCACCGCACCCTGCCGCTTACCGGGGCTGCCACTGCCCCCCCCCCCTCCCCCCCCGGGGCTGCGGGGTCCCGGGGCTGGGTGAGGAACCCTCACGGGGGGGGGCTTAGGGCTTCCCGCAACCCGGCACCGCCCCCCAGCCCTCTTCCCTGCCAGGAGGGTGACCCCGTGTTCCCAGGGACGCCCCTGTGACCCCCAGTGTCCCGAGGGATGCCCCTGTGTCCCCCCGTGCCCCCAGAACGCTCCTCTGTCCCCAGCTGAACAAGCTGCCCCACACAAGGCTCCCCCATGAGCCCCCCTCTGCCCCCCTCCAAGGCCTGATCCCCCCCTTCAGGGTGACTGCCAGGGGGGGCTCGCGTCCTCCCTCTGCCCCCTGGAGTTGGGGGCCACAGCCAGGACCCCCCTGAGCTGCTCCATTACCCACTCCGAGCATCCCCAGTCCCAGCTGGAGCAGGGGCCAAGGGGGGCACCCCCACCCCAGGCTGGGACGGGTGCTGGGGGGCAACTCTGGGGTGGATGCTGGCCAGGATGGGTGCTGGGGGGCAATTCTGGGGTGGGTGCTGGGGGGTAGCCCCAGGGTGTGGGGGGGGTCCGGCTCCAGCCCAGGGAAAGGAGGTCTCGAGCCAGGGATGTGACCACGGGTGCTGCCTGGGAGCAGCCCCTCAGGGTGGGTGCCCAGGGGTGGGTGGGTCCCCATGGGCATCCTGGTGTCCCTACAACCCTCCCACTGCACTGGCCACCACCGTCGGGTACAGCTGTGGCACCCCGAAGGGTTGGCACCATATATTGGGGGGCAGGAAGGCGGGGGGACGGACGTGTATGCTCCGAGTCAACCACCTACGGGTGCGGGTGTCTGTCTGGCAGGGAAGGGGTTAATAGCAGGGGGTTTCGGGGTGCCGGGGTGTTCCCAGCCGGGTACACCCAGGCTTCTCCTCGCACCGGTGACCTCACGCCACTGCCATAGCAACGGCGTGTGAAGTCACCGGTGCTGAGAGCGAGCGGGGCGGCCGCCGCCAGCGTGGGGTGATGGAATGGGAGCGTGGGAGGCTGCCGAGTGCCGGTCCCCCCAGCTCTCACCCTGTGTGTCCCCCCCCCCACCTCCTCCCCTGGACCCCCCTGCCCCAGAATGAGCTGTGCCCCCGCCAGCGCCGACGCCTCCTCCTGACCCCCCCGCCCTGCCCGTGCCACCATGCTCATCAAGGAGTACCGCATCTGCATGCCGCTCACCACCGAGGAGGTGAGGGGGGCGAGGGGGGGGCTGCCTGTGACCCCGGGGGCAGGTGAGGGGTGTCAGCGGAGAAAAGGGGTGCAGAGGGAGCCCCAAGCCCCCGGCTGTGGGTGCTGGAAGCAGCTTGGCTGCAGGGACCTGCTGATGGGGGGGGCGGAGGGTGGCAGGGGGGTCCAGTGGTTGCCAGGGGTTGGGGTCCCTGCACAGAGAGGGGCTGGGGGGGACCCTGTGGCCCCTCTGTCTGGGGCTGTCTGCCCTGGCTGAGGCACCGAGGTGTCCTTTGGCCACGGCTGCTGGGTTTGGGATGCTCGGTGTGAGCAGAGCTGTGATTTGGGGGGCAGGCAGGGGTCCCTGGGCACGGTGACCTTGGGGAGCCCCACGGGGGCTGCTCAGAGGATGAGCTGGTGGGTGAAGGGACAGCGGGGGGGGGGGGGGGGGGCTGGTGGGGGGCAGGGGCCGGGGGGGGGGCAGGGGCTCAATCCCTGCTCCACTCGGGAGCCCGAATCCCCGTGGGCAGACAGCGGTGATTGCCAGCGGCATCCCCGGCCAAGGGTCTCTCCTGAGCTCCTGGTGCTGTTTTTGGGGGAGCCATGGGCAGAGGTGCCCACCCTGCAGCACCAGCCCTCCCCGGAGGGCACTGGTTTTGTGTGGGCAGCTCAGGAAGGTTTCCAGTTTGGCAGAGAGGGGCGATAAGATCCCGCTGGCGATCGAGGGGAGGGATGGGATGTTCAAGCGGGGGGCAATAAAACACGTATCGCGCAGCTGCATCATCCATCACACACACACACACACCCACCCACACACAC
>BJBW01007952.1:53923-75920 GCA_004320125.1 Scolopax mira
CATCTTGAGCCCCCCAACCTCCAGGCCCTCAGTGGGGTGCGGGCGTGCGTGGGCACCATGGTCTCTGCCAGGAGAGGCTGGGGGGCCCAGAGTGGGGCTGGGGTCCCCAGGGGCACACCGGGCTGCAGGGCCGCCATGTAACACCCTCACAGCCCAGGCGAGAGGGGAGATCGGGGGGACCCCTGGGGGCGCCCCAGAAGGGGCCAGGTAAGGGCTGCCCGCATCCATCATGGCGGCGCCGGTGGCTTCAGGGACACGTCCCCTCACACGTGACGCAGCGCCGACATCTCGCGAGGCTCGGGGCTCTCGCGCGGAGCGGTTATGTCGCCGTGGTTACGGGATGCGGGCCTTTCCCCCCGCCCTGAGACAGGTAGGCTGCCGGTTCGCGTCCCGCCTCCGCCTCCCGTGGTGAGGGGCTGCACGCCGAGGCCTGAAGGCCCCCGGGAGGCCGAGGGGGGCAACCGGCTTCTGAGCAGATCGGCTGGGGTGGTTGGAGCTGGAGGGGGGGGGAGCGGTGGGGCGACAGGGGTAACCTGAGGCAGGCTGTGTCCCCAGGGGGGTTCCATGAGGAGGGGCTGTGGACAAGCCTGTCCCGTCCCCTGGGTGTGTGTGGGAGCCAGGTGGGGTCCTGTTGGAGTTAAACAAGAAGTAAAAGAGCAGCCAGGGCCTTATCCTGGGCTGGGGACAGCCCCGCCGAGAGCAGCTGGTCACACCGAGTCCATGGAGGAGCTGGGTTAAAGTTTCAGAGTCAGATAATTTTCACATCTCCCTCTCTCCTCATGGGAGATTTGTCACAGACAAAACACCTTTCAATGGCGTTTTGTCAGCTAAACCCTGAATAATCCCCCAGGCAGTGATGATCCTCCTGGACTGAGCACTGGTGAGGTCTCACCTTGAGAGCTGTGTCCGGTTTTGGACCCCTCACCACAAAAAAGACATTGAGGTCTTGAGGTGGGTCCAGAGAAGGACAACAGAGCTGGAGAGGGGTCTGGAGCACAAGGAGAAGGATCTTGAGGACTTCTGAGGGAGCTGGGTTGTTCTGCCTGGAGAAAAGGAGGCTGAGGGGAGACCTTCTCCCTCTCTCCAACTCCCTGAAGGGGAGGATGTACCCGGGGGGGGTGTGTGTGTCGGTCTCTTCTCCCAAGGAACAGGCCACGGGACAAGAAAGTTGTCCCAGGGGAGGTTTAGGATGGATATTTGGAAACATTTCTTCACTGAAAAGGTTGTCAAACATTGGCTGCCTGGGGAAGTGGTGGAGTCACCATCCCTGGGGGTATTTAACAGCCGGGCAGACGTGGTGCTGAGGGACATGGTTTTGGCAGCGTGGACTCGATGGCCTTAAAGGTGTCTCCTAACCTAGATGCTTCTATAATGCCAGCAGCCATGGCTGCTCTGTCCTGCAGGGGTTCCTGAAAGAGGAACAGAGCAGTTTCATGTTTCTCTTCTCCTTCTTTTTTCCTGCAGAGCCATGGAGGTCCCTGCCAGAAGGGAGTCCTCTGCTTTGCCTGCTGCTGCAGCTCTTCCCAGAGAGCCACAACCCACACCAGTGAAACCAGTACAGATCACAGTCCTGGCAGCGCATGAGCTGGTAAAGTTCTTTTGAAAGCGTCTCGGCTGGTTTATTAAATGAGGCCAGGGCGATCCTGTGTGCTGTGATCCCACTGGAGACCAGGTGTGAGGTGATTAAGGTGGTGAGAATATTGGAGGTGGCTGTGGCTTCATCCTCCCCGCTGAGGGCTTGTTCGCACAGAGTAAAGGCTTGTGATCCTCGTAGCTTGGGGAACACACCTCCTCAGCAGCAGTTGGAGATGCTGTGTTGAAATCTGCCTCTCTGCCTTCTCTGCCTCTAAATGGCAGCTTTTTTAAGCCAAACTCAGTGAAAATGTGTATCAGGGAGACAAATACCTCTAGAAAGATCTCACCTGGGATATAAAGTCAGATTTTCGTCCCATTGACAGCGGTTTAAATTGTATTGAAATCAATAGGGTGGCTCTGGTTTTAAAAGCCAGTGGCTCCAGTGCGGTTACAGGGCAGGACTGTGAGCTGGCTCCCATCACACCATGACTGCTTTGATTTCCATGTGCTGCATGATACACCCAGCTGTCCTTAAACTCTTCTAGAGGAACTGGCATTTAGGAGGGAATGCGGAGGAGAAACTCAGCTACTGCTGCAAGCAGAAAAATGCAAATCCCTCCTTCTGTTCTAGCAACAGACACACACACCAAAAAAAAAGGCAAACCAAAAGCACCTGCCTGCTTTTTTGAGGATTTTATGTTGTAGTATTTCAGTACCTCTCTCACTGATAGATTCAGCAAAAATAGCATCTTAGGTGAGAAGTAGAAGGTAAGAGGAGGGATAACAATGCTGGAAATAACAGACCGGTGGAATGCTTGCATCTGGAGTGTCACTTTGTAGTTCTGATTGCTCCATCTTAGAAAAGGCTATAGCAAACAGAGAGAGGGTTACAAAAGTGCAACAATAAGAACAACAATAAGAAAAGAAAATTTCCAGCTATAAGAAGTGTGGGATCTGCTTAATTAGAGGTGATGTAGAGCAGGATCACAGAGGAGTCTAGGATAATTAATGGCACAGAGAAAGGTTAATTTGATTCTTCTGTTTAGCCACTCATAGAATATATATGCTCAACTGAGAGTCAGAAGGACTGAAAATTAAAACCAAGTGAATGAAGTCTCTTTTTGTGCAAGGACCAATATGGAATTAATTACCCCAGTGGCACGGCGAGAGGGAGCTGAGGGAGACGCCCGTGGAGATTAGGCATCCCTGTGGCTCAGGACTAAAGGAAAGCTGGGTTTGGGCACAGCGGTCCTCGTGTTCAGGGCGGTGGCCACTCTCCCCTGGACGGAGAAGTATTTCTCCTGCAGGGAAGTTCTTTGGTAACTGCCTGTCTCAGCACTTCTTGGGCTGCTGTGGAGGTGCCAGGGCTGCCCGGGTACGCCAGTCCCAGCTGTGAGGGGCTGTGCTCCCACCATCCCTGTTCACCCATCTTCAAGCCTGAACCTCCTCAACTCTGCTTAAAGCAAGTGGTACGAAGGTGGTGTAATAAATCCCAGAGCTCTCCAAAGAGTTTGCTGGAGCCCTTCTTTGGTTTCTGGGCATCCTCCACACAAGTGTCCCGTGGAGCTCAGCTACACAGCTCAGGAGCTACCTTCTTAGGCACTGACAAAGTGCTTCCTGGAAGCACAAAAATATCAATGGGATATTTTTGGGTTTGATTTAGATGTGTCTTTCACCGCCTTTCCTGGGGTGAAGCCTGAACCTCTCCGTTTCCCCTTCCAGCAGCAGGTCTTGATAATCCCTGGGGCATCACAGCATGGCGGAGCAGGAACTTTCCCTCCTAAAGACAGGGAAGGGTGAGGTCTCAGCCCAAACATGCTCTGCTCCTCTTCTCCATTTCTGTAGTGGAACAGCCAGAGCCCCACCAGCGTTCTCTGTCCCAGCACTGAACCGTGCTAAATGTGCTATTTGTTTGACAGAAAACTATCAAAAGCAACGTGTCGGCCACGTTGGTGCGTGTGGAGTACAACGGGGTGATCCTGGGGGACTCCTCCAAGACTGATGTCCTGCCAGATGGGACAGCAAGCTACGATTTTGTGACCAGCTTTGAGTGCAACCCCAACGGGCCCAACTCCTTGGCCGACATCGCGCAGAAGCCCGTGCTCTGTAAGTACCTGGTGCTGAACCTCCCTCCCAGAGAGTGGGTGCTGTCAGCTGCTCCCCTCTGCCTGCCTGCCCCCGGGAGTCACTCCTTCAAGAATAGCACTTCAGCAGCAGCGGTGGGGGAGGGTGGGGAATCTCAGCACTTCTCTTCCCCTCTCTGCCAGCTGGAAGAATCCCCTTTCACGTTGGCCTGTGCTCCTTGGCTTCACTCTTCTTGGGAGGTGAAGTAGGAAGCATGTGCTGGAGCTGACACAGACCCTTTGCAGCCCCTGAACTGCTGCTCTGAAGCCATCTGAGAAACTCTGCCAGCTCTTCTCTCTTTATCCCTCTAGTTACAGTCATAGAAGTGTTGCAAAAGGATAAAAAACAGAAGGAGAAGACCGCACCTCTTGGCCAAGCTGTGGTGGACCTTCTGCCTTTGCTGCAAGGTACAACATTGACTTCCACAGCCTCTGTAACCACATTTTACTCCCTGGCAGTTGTTGATCTTTGCTTTTGGACCTCTGACTACACGTTACCTCCTTTAGACAAAACGAACTTCATGGCATCTGTAGAAAGCTGGGCCTGGGGGTAGAGGGGGTGACATCAGTCTCTCAGTGTGAGGAGTTAGGCCATGATTTCTCTACGGAGGATCTCGCTTTACGCTGTTCTCCTTCCTATTTCTTCCCAGGACAGTGTTCATTTAAGGTCTCTGCTCCTTTGTATGCAGTGCTTGCTTCTCCATTAGAGAGCCTTCGCCCAGGGGCCAAGGTATGTGGAATTTGGAACTGTTCCTTCGCTCATTCGGTTCTCTGCTGCTTTTTAATGGGGAAGTGAGCATGACTCAGCCGCCGCGCTCATCGCGGATGCGTTACGGCCCTATATGTTACAAGCTTGGAGGCCTTTCCTGCTCCCATTGACGTCTGTCCCCAGTCGCCCATGATAGGTGAGGTCGTGCTGGAAATGCTAATGTGTGCAGCTACCAAACTGCTGGGGAAAAAAAATATTTGAGAAGGAACATATAGTGCTGAAAAGTCAGGGGAAAAAAAAAAAATTCAAAGGCGGGATTACCTGCCCAACTTTATTAGTCTTCCTTGCTGTGGATAAAATATCTCACAGCCCATTATTGTACAAGCTCTGGCTGCCTTTCCTGCAAGGTCCTTACTCGTTCAGTCCCTTGCAAAGTACCCAGTGAATAAAGCAGGGAGTGAAGAATGAAACTGGGAAAATGGGTCTAATTTTGCTCCTGAGCCTGCCCGCAGTGAGCACTGCGAGGGAATTGGAGGGGCAGATATTGCATTAATTTTCCTGTGTTTAAGAGGTGCTACATAGAAGCAAGGCAGGGGGGCATCCATTAGGGAGGGAGAGTTAATTAATGCAGAGCAGCTGGTTTTTAGTTGCCATCCTGGCTTGGGACAGGTAATTAAAGGCTGCACACAGTGCACGGAGTTGAAGTGTGGCCCTAGATTTGGCATGCTCTGAAGCACAAGGGGAAACCATTACTTTCAGTCCCTGATGTTCTTTCTCCCTGGCTTGTTTTATGAGACCCTGACTCTTCCTCCCTGGCTCCTTTCATGAAACCCCTGGGGCACATGCCGTGCCTCGAGCAGGCCCCGATTTAGAGGAACAAATATCACAATTCAGACAAACCGATCATGAGGTTTCTTTCCTGTGCCGGTCTGTTTTCTCTTGCCTCTGAGGTGAGGAAAATAAGATAATGTTATACATTCTGGCCTTGGGTTTCTGCCTGCTTCTCCCTCAAGAGCAGGATAGTTATAATTGTCTAGTCTTTACTAAATTGTCTACTTCATATCTGTCTCACAGGGTGGCCTTGAAGTGACAGTGAGCACCGAAGAGCCCCTGCTTTCTGCAGCGCAGCTCTCTAATGGTAACCTCCTGAGTGTCACCCTGGAGGCAGCTTATTCCATCCCTGAAGCACTTGCTGTAGCTGGACCCTCCCAAAACTATGTGGCTTGCTTGCAAGTACCAGCAGAAGGGGAGGTGAGGGTTGGTCCAGGCATGGTGAGAGGGCTTTTGGCCGCTACAAAGTGGGTTATTCTCCCACATTGCCCACCGTGGAACAAGCATCCAGGTCCATGGGGTGCACAGCTCCTGTGGTTTTGCCTTTGTTGTGAGTGTTCAGGGTCTCTGGGGCAAAAACTGGCAGTTGTATTTTTTTTTTTCCCTTGTGGCTATTTTTTTCCCCATTCTTTGTGTGTGTGTGGGTGGAGTGTGTTTTCCTGGACTCTCTTTTGCTGTGTTAGACCCAGCTCGGAGCAGCTGGGACTTGTTCCTGCTCGTGTTGGAAATGCAAGTCCTTTCTTTCTCATGTCTTCTTTAGAAGGGATTCCCCTTGCTCTTCAAGAATGGTGTCCTGAAGCTTGCTGGGGAAAAAGAGCCATTACCCCGGCCCAAAAAATGGTCCCTTGCTAACATCATGGCCCCTGGCGCTCTGAACATGCCCAACTCCTTTGTTGTTGGTGGTCCCTATGAGGATGAGGATGGAGAGCTCAACAAAAGAGAGGTGAGGAAGGACTGGCAGTGTCATGGCTGGAAGAGAACCAGCAGGTTTCACTGAAGAGGCTGAGAAAGACTTGCAGAGACTCAGAATCACCTAGGTTGGGAGGGACCTTTTAAGATCATCTAGTCCAACCAACGGGAAGAGGGGAGGGAGGAAGGAGGGTGGTCGGTCCTCTGTACGCTGCCCAGAGACACGGAGATAGTTCTCCTGGGACAGTGGACCTGCTTAATCACCACAGGGGAGTCCCTGCAGGTGGGCAGGCCTAGTCACCAGTAATCAACCTACTCCTGAGCTGCTGGGCAGGGAGTTGTATTATCTCCTTGGATTTTGATATTTATGGGCTCTGGTGTGTGCAGGGAGGGCTGGTAACTGGCTCTGCAAGGGTGGCCTGGGCATGGCGAGCTGGACACCTCTCTCTCTGACTCCTGTTCTCTCCCAGGGGACATTCTGGAGGGTGATTTGGGGACGATGCAGGCTGTAGAGGTTGCTGTCCTGGCTCTGACTGTACGTTGTTTCCCACAGGACAGGGAGTTGAGGATCCATGCAGAAAGCACAAAGAGAATTGTGTGGGACATGGAAAGGCGCTATTACCTGGATCCTGCTGCAGTAGTCACGTAAGGGACCCGAGAACCTCCCTCCCAGCCCAAAAAGGTGGGGAGAAACCACCCTAGAATGCACTCAGCTGAGTGACCTGGCCCAGACAGATATTCTCAGGCCCCTTAACCATGCTCTGCCTCTCCTCCTGTGGCTGGCTGTTGGCTAAAGGTGTTCACAGGAGCAAGGCAGCAGCTAATTGCCTTTAATTGCTGGCAGCAGCTTAGTTCTGCTATGGTGGGAGAAGATGAAATGGCTGAAGCTGTTGTCTCCAGGCTGCCAGCAAGGAGCTGGTGTCTGTTCCCTCTGCAGTTTGAAGGAAGGGACTTCCTTCCAAAGCAGAGTTACGGTGAGCAGAGATGGAGTAGGGTGGCCCCACACAGCTCTCCTCTGAGCTGCTAATTAAGTTTTCCTGAATTCCCAATACATTAAAATCCTTTCACTCCATGTTCTTGGCCTCAGCTGCATCACAGCTGTGAGTTTCACAGCCAAATTACTCTTCGTGTGTGGAAATACTCCTTTATATCTGGCTTGATTTTTAAATTTCTTTCTCCCCCTATGCTTTCATCAGTCTGCCTGCTGCTTTCAGAGTTACCAGGCGCATTGAATGGGAGCTCAGGGTCCACTTGCTCTGTGCAATTCAGGATTTATACCAAAGATAATCATGTTCCTTCTTATTTGCTTCATTTCTGAAGTAACCAGGGGAGAGAGAGAAAACCTAGTGTGTCGCTTTCACAATTGTTTTATACCTGGCTGTGCCATAAACGTCCCCAGTGGTGGATGGAGAAGAAAATGTACCAAACCTGCCCCAAACCACACGTGTTCCAGTGGCCCGAGGCTGCTGGCTGTGGGACTGGGGTGGAAGCAAACCCGAGGCAGAGGGGGGGATGTTTTGGGGTTGCTGGGGCAGACAGGAGGGCGATGTGGCTCCCCGGGTTGCTTTTTGCATCTTCTCAGTGCCCTCCTCTGTGTTCAGCCTGCAGAAGCGCATCGCCGAGTGCCAGTACTGGCCCGTGGAGATCTGCAGGATGGCGGTGGCCTCAGCCACCAAGGGGAAAACCAGCAAAGCTGACAAGGTAAAAAACGGGGAGGAATGGGTTCTTTTGGCGTCTGAAGCAGCGCCGTGTTGACAAGCAGTTTCCTTTCAATGCCTTTCAAATACCAAAACCAGCCTCGAACCGGCCAAAGCGAGTCAGAGAGTTAGAGGCTTTGGGAAGGGAACAGCTTTATAGAGCTGTTCAATAGAGAAGGGATAATTTTTTTTTCTTTCATGCTGATAGTCTGTGGTGTCTCGGTGCAAAGGGGTCGGGGATATGGTGCTTTTTGAGAAATTAGGTAACTCACTGAGCTTATCATCAGCCAAGGTTTTGGGAGCATCGTGAAGAAATTCATGCCTTCTTTCTCAGGGTGTAAGAAGTTATGCTTTAGTGCATAAACCAGGGTTGTTTAACAAAGAAAGAGCCCCTTAGCTAACAGTTCTGTTCCTGGAGGCTGGTTGTGTGAGAGCTGTTTTGGGAGCAAAGTCGTATAAATTGGGATAAAACCCTTTCAGCTCTCACTGGTGCCAGGATTTTGTGGCTCTCCTGGAGATCCTTCTCCCTTACCCTCACCACTGCCACTAGCCCAGACTCTCACCCCTCCTTAGCTACTGGTTTCTGTCAAACAGATGCACAGCTCTGGGAGGGTCACTTGGATTTCTACCCACGTGGCTGGGAATTTTGCAGCTCTACCCCGTCCTAAGGAATAACACAGTGTGGGCACTAGAGAGAAAAGCAGCCCCGCGGGGATTGGGATAAAAATTGATATTCTACGTATGGAATGACTCCAGTGTTTTCCTCCAGGTTGTCTGGGCTGCGTGCCAGTGCCAGAGAGCCACTGGAGCATCAGTGTGCTGCGTGGCCTCTCCTTAATGGGATGGGTGACCTTGTTTCCTTGGGGAGAATAACAGTCCGTTCGCTATCCCTGTCCCTTGCTCTGGGTTTCCAGGGAGATGAGGACAAGCAGATTTTCTGTCATGGCGTGGCGTTTGTCAACGTGGTGCCTCTGCTGTGCCCCGGCCTGAAGCGGATCCGAGGGGCTTTTCGGGTCTTTACCTACCGAGACAGCGAGGTGCTGGAGAAGGTGAGAGCAGCCCAGGCTGGAGGCCCCTCTGCAGCTGTGTTTGCCCTGGGCAGGGTGGTACTCGAAGGCTGGCTCTGAAACTCCCCTGCCCTTCTGGTTGATGGAGAAAAATAAGGAGAGAAGCTTTTAGGTGGGGACTTCTCGAGGGCGGGGGATTTCTGAGTAGGTTTGGGGGCTGGGAGAGGCTCTGAATCTCACTCCACTCCCTTCTCTGCCAGCAGCTGAGCAGGGCAAGCTGTAAGAAACGCTCCTCTCTCCCCAGTCTGGAAATGGGTAAATGAACTACGTTGCTGGGAAGAGCAAACAGTGGTTCTAAAAGGATGGCGTTACCCCAGGCAACAACCAAAAAAAGCTGTCACTAGAGCTCTTTCAGCTGTAGCTCATGGAGGTTTATTTGTCTTTGCTTTTTTTCTCCCCCTTCTGTTACTAAGAGTGACAGTTACATCTCCATTTTCCCACAGTCCTCCCAGAACAGACGTGAGTTTGTTCCAGGAGGGCAGAGGTGGGTTTTGCTGCCCACATTCCCCCAGGCTGCAGGAGCTGGGTGAATTACAGCCCTTCTCCCTGCTTTCGTCCTCCCCCTGGCCTTTGCAAAGCAGAGTTAGGAACACAGCTCCTTGCTGGTCCCAGCTTCACCACCGTGAATAATGGCCTCTTGGCTGCACAGTACTCCTTGTCCTGATGCATTTATCTGTCACGAGTGACACACTCTCTCTCTGTCATCCTTATTTTCTCTTTTTGGGGATGCTTTGGCCTGCTCCTTGGCCTTGGTCTAGACAGTCTTGGTACAGCCACTCCATCGTCTCAGCAGCATCCCCTCGGTTCTTTCCAACCCACATAACAGTGATGGCTGAGAGAAAACCACCTCTCCAGGTGGTCAAGTGGTGTGTAAACAGACAATCTGAAAAACCTGTTCCTTGCAATTCACTGACGTGTGGCAGGGAAGCTGCTCCACACCAGAAGGGGAGCTGGGAGCTGAGATTCACTGCAGAGCTGGTGGGGGCACCCCAAAAATTGCAGATGGTAGCGAGATTCATTTAACAGTCCACATCAGCAGGCAAGTCCAGAATTAAGTCAGGAATTCAGTCCAGTGGGTCAGGATTGTGGCTGGGCTCCAGCTTATCCACCACATAGTTCAGGCAAGAATGAAGGGGCAGCACCTCAGTGGAAATGCTGCTCTCGAGGGAAGATGGAGACCCCACTGAGGCTTTCTCCAGCATTTCATACTCAAACCTGGGGCTTCCCAGCTGTGGGGTATTAGACCTGGCCTCGAGCAGCAGCAGTAAACTCCTCAGAGAAGAGGAAGAGGTTGCACAGCACATTTAGGACCCTGGCAAGGTGTTCTGCAATGTGCAAGGCTAAGGCAAAGGGATGGGGAAGCCTAATTTCTCCCTTGAGCCCCTCCATTCCCCCCCTTTTTTTTTTTTCAGACTAAATGCCAGCACAGCATTTTCCGGGATCTTAGGATGCAGCTGGGTCTGACTAAGGAAGGGTCGTGGACCTCAGGAGTCAGTACTCCCCTTTCCAAAGCTTTTCCCAGCAAGACTCATAAGGAAGAGAAAATCACCAGAAGGGTAAGGTCTAGAGAAGCATATCACAACGTGGTTGCTCCATTTCCCTGTGAGAAGTAGTTGGGGCACAGAGAAACCTGGGACTGATGCTGTGTCACCACAGCCAACTGGGAGATACTCGTTGTCTTGAAATTTTAGTACATGCTGCCTGAACAAATTTACATCCTGAATTTGTGAGGTTTATTGAATCGGAAGCAAGAGACATCTTTTCTTTTTCTTCAAATAGATGTCCAACGTGCCCAAAATCCAGTTGTCAGATGCCTCTCTAGAAAATGAAAATGCCACAAGCCTCAGCCTCGATGGACAGGTAATTACGTATCTCCAAAGATAAAAAGAGACTGATAGACCATCCCTGCACCCAAGTCTCACACCTTTCATGCAATTAAATTCTTTAAGAGTGAGTTGGACAAGGGATGTTTTACGTCGGTGCTGTCCTGGAGTTCTTCCAGTGCCATCCAGCTGGAGGGCAGTCCAGCGTTGGGCTAGAAGGTCTCTTCTATAAGTAATCAAGCATTTATTCATATTCTTCATATTTTTATTCATATTCCTTCATATTTTGGCTTCTTCCTCAAAACATCTTGGATGCATATTCATTCTGCAATGAATGAATTTGCAAGCAGAATGATCATCTGGGCTTTCTCCTTTTTCCTAGACTGGTTTCTTGAGCTGAATTTTGCTTCTGTAAATCCTTGTGAGGGCAGGCTATAAAACAAGGTGTATCTCTGCAGCCTGGAGAGGATTTGCACGACACTGAGAGAGCAATGTTTGTCTTCCCAGCAATACGCTGAAGCGGGAACGTTCCTGGTGCTGGAGATAAAGCTGGACAAAGCTCTGGTCCCAAAGCGATTGCAGGAGGAGCTCACCAGACGGTGCGTATAAAGACGTGATAAAACCAGTGAGCCACCCCCCTTGGAGTGCTCTAGAAGGACCAGTGAGGGCCTGTGCCAAAGCCCCCCGGAATCAGGGGGAGGATTTGGCCAGGCTGCTCAAGAGATGGCAGCTGATGTGTTGGGAAAACACTTGCCTTCATCCGAGCTGGCATCTCCCTGCCGTTCCTCTCCAGAAGAGGGACAGCAGAGCAGGAGCAGCAGTGTCTGCCTTCCCGGCCAGCCTTTGTTTCCCACCAATCCCCATCTGTTTTCCTCTTGCATGTGATGCTCAGCTGCTCGGTCAGGACTGGCTACCAGCGTGGGGAGAGCTGCTGGAACTTCACATAATGTTCTATCTGTTTCTTTTTCTTTTTTTTTTTTTTGCTTTTCAGAAGCTTTCCCACCATCTTCTACCCATTCCTTGGCTCCTCTGTTAGTTTTCTAATGTAGAACTTCTCTCTCATCTTCACTCTTGGCTTGATCTGAGGTAGTCGCTTCTTGTCCGGTGGTAGCCCTGGTGAGTTATGGTCTGGGAAAGGCCTAGCATGTATCATTTATTGAATAAAAAAGAGAAAAAGCAGCAAATGAATGAAATATAACAAGTGTAGGTGGTCTGTCCCCTCTTCTGTGAAGGGAAAGGACGTGTGTAGTTTTCCACACTGCCTGAAGGCTTCTAGGAAGGACAGGCTGAGGAAGGTGAATCCCCCCTGAGGTCAGACCTTCTCCTGGCCCTCCCTACTCCCCTCCAGCTCAGGTGAATTTGGTGCAGTTCCTCCTTCTGCACCTCAACACGGCAGGTGAAAATGTCAGGCCTGAAAAATCAGCTTTTTCCCGAGTTGTGGGAAGGGCCCTGTCTTGGAGGGCTCCAGCTGATGTGATGAGGTTCATTTTCTGGAGGGACTTTTAAACACGGATCTCAGTAGCAAACCATCTCAGTAGCTCTCTTCCTTGGGCTCCATCCAAAATCCTCTGCCAGCCTCCACTTGCCTTTCTTCACTCGCTCGCTTCCCCCAGGTTGTTGCTGGTTTTCTTTTTTTTTTTTTGTCTGAAAAGTGAAGTGGTTTGGTTTTCAGCTGGGCCGAGGGTGGAGGAAAAGCGTGGGTGAGGGGTGCTTGTCCCGAGGGTGGGACTGCGAGTGCGGGGGCTGCACCACCCACGGGCTCAGGCTTTGTGGCTTCCTAAGGAATGGTGACAGGTCTCTGCCAAACAAGAGGACCACGCGGGAGGGTCAGGGACTCTGAAAGCTGGCCAGGCAGTGACAGGAGTGGCTCAAATTTGGTGAGGAATAAAGCAATTTGCTTTGCTTGTTGTAGGAGCCGACACGGGGATGTGCCACCTTTGCTTGGGCTGGTTTGTGTTCTAAGGATCAACGGTGCTTTGGTACCAGCAAGTAGGAAATAGTGATAAAAATCCCAATGAAGGCAGGCTGGTTTGACACCAAGGATTTTAATAAAGTCTTAGGGGAAAAAAAAATATATGGTAGTCCTAAAGGCTTTTGATCAATATTTGGCAGGTCAATGCCACTCTGGTGGTGGTACAAACAGGGTTGGAGAGGTGGCCAGCACCCAGGGGATTAGGTGCCACAGCCACACGGTGCGATGTCGGGAACTGATGGAACAGGTTTATGGTGATAAAATTCTTCAGAGCTGTCTTCGGGTTGGCACTTTCCTTACACCCAAGAGAAGGGTGTAAAGGAAGAGCAGCTGGATAAGAAGAGCTACTTCTCTAGGAGAGGGTTTCTGATTGCCTGCAATAACAAACCCTACCTGCTGGGCTGAGCTTCTACGATAGTTTTTGTGTGATGTGTCAAACGCCATGAAAGTAACTAATTTTCTCTAATCCCCATGGATTGTCATTTCCTTCAGGGAAGGAGGCAGCAGCTCGTTCTCTCAAGACATGATGATGTGCTACAAGCACTGCATGGAGGTTTAGAGGTCACACTTGGTCTGAGATTCAGTTGCCCCCATCTAGGTCCCTGTGAGGTGTCTCGGGAAGAGGGGGATGAGCCAGAACCCTCGCACTAGAGGCTGCCTGTGCCCAGGGCTGATCTCTGTCCTCTCATTGACAGGGTCAAGCAGATGATTCCTCCTCGCCCTCTGCTGCCTCCCCGGACAGAAGGAGCCAAAAAGGTATGTCCAAAAGCCTGTGGCCTTGCCACTACTCTGCCACCTCATCCTGGCCTCATCCCTCTCTCACACAGGAGAATCTTCATCCTCACTCTGAGCCCCGCAGCAACATGTAGATGAGGTTTGACTGGGAAATGCACGGAAAACTTCTGGATGTGTTATTTTACTCATAGCATGTGTTGGGAAGTCGTTTCTGAGCTGCACCTGTCAAGTTGACAGTCCATACAAAGGGCAGAGATGCTTCATCAGACCCAGACAAACATGAATCACTCCCAACCACTCTCAAGTCACCCAGAATTTTTGAGGACTTTTGTGTCCTCAGAAAACGCTCTGGGAGCGCTGGCTCGTCTTCCGTGGGGACAGCGCAGCCGTGGGAGGAGAATGTCCTCGGATGGCCCCTGCCCGATGGGAAATTCAAAGCAACACTGGGGGGAGAAGCAGCACTTCAATAATTGACCCCAGAATTGATTTGTGCTGCGCTGTCTGGAGTGCAGAGGGTGATACATTCTGATTATTGCAGCACGTGGAAGCTCCTGCTACCGAGATGATGGAGATTAGAGTCTACTCAAGAGGGCTGGACTCTGTGCTTAAAAGGCTTGCAGCAAATGAGATATATTTTACTTAGAGCCAATTATACTGCTGTAGAAGAGAGGACGATGATTGAAATACTGGGTTCTGATTGAAAAACATAGCAGGAGCAGTATCTAATTATGAAGGAGCTCTTTTGTATTTACACGTAGATATTTTTGCAGCCCTCGGGCATGGACGGGAAAGGATGCATGACAGACTAATCGAGACTTGACTCAGGTGGAGTTTATGGGAGGCGTGGGATCTCTGGCAAGTAAAATACATTTCAAGGTTGATGGCTTAAGTGACTTGTGAAGTTTGGTTGTTTCTTTATTTCCTAGGCTGTGGAAGATTATCACAACCACATCACGAGCATCGCCGTTGCCATCCTCAGTGAATGCCATAAGCTCTTTGGGAAGCAGCTGCCTGACGGGGGAGTGATCGACCCCCAAACCCTGGAGGAACAGAAACGTCAGCTCAACTTCGAGCTCAATCACTCTGGGAAATATTTTGCTTTTAAGGAACAGCTAAAGGTAAAGAGTCTGTTGTGCTTTTCCCTTCCCTACTTGTTTCTCAGTGAGGAACTGCTGCTCTGTGGTGGTAACTCAGCGTGATGTGTTGCTCTAGAATCCCTTCCTGCCACTCAGGACTGTTACAGTGGGCTTGGAGAGGGATAGGTTTTCCCTTTAAAAAGAGGGGAAAAAACAGGCACCTCCAAAGCAGGCACTGGGTCACACACCAGGAGAACCACTCCTGTGAAAGAGGGGAGGCTCCAAAGCTGGTCATATCCGCTCGTAGTTTAAGGAAGGTGAAGTTGGCTGCTCTTTGCACACTCACAGTCAGCACTGGCAGAAAGAATCATAGAATTGTCTAGGCTGGAAGGGACCTTAAAGATCATCTAGTCCAACCATCAGCCCAACCCTGACAAAAATCATTAAACCATGTTCCTAAGGACTACGTCAACCCATCTTTTGAACCCCTCCAGGGATGGTGCCTCAACCACTGCCCTGGGCAGCCCATTCCAATGCCCAATAACCCTCTCTGGGTAGAAATGTTTCCTAATATCCAATCTAAACCTCCCCTGGTGCAACTTGAGGCCGTTGCCCCATGTCCTATCTCCTGTGACTTGGAGAGGGGTCAAGAGACCCCCTCTTGCACTGAGGGCACCAGTCTTCCCACACGTTGTCCCTAACGGGACACTGGTATGTCAGGAAGAGACAGGGCTGGGAGGTGGGAAAAGAATTCACCCCTGCTTGCTTTTTTTAACTTCTATCAGTGCTGGACTTGATTTCTTCCTGAGAAATAAGCTGGGGTTTCAGGAAAAATCAGTGTGTTCTGGCTCTGTGTGATTGTGGAGCTGGTGGAGACCTGCCTTGTCCAACTGCCACGTGTCTCCACAGTATGCGGTTGTGAAGATTGTGAGGGAGAAATACCAGAAGACCACGGCGTTTGAGACCCAGAAGGAGTTCCAGGAATTTCTCAGTGAGCTCTATGTGTACCTCATGGACCAGATGCACGTTGCTCTGAACCATGTAAGGACCTGACGTGTGTCCGGTCCCCTGGGATGGGTGATCTGGGACACGGCTTCCCTGTGGATCCAGGGCTCGATGCTGCTTCTAGTGAAGGCAGTGGGACTTTTCCATCTATATCCCACTGCTACAAAATCCTGATGGTGGGGTATGTGTGAGATTCCACTCTAAAAACCTGCTGTAGGTGGTTTGTGGCAGGGTCTGTGCCATCTGCCACCCACCCGGGCAGAGCATGAGCTGGGGTCACCAGTAAGTGAGGAATTTTGATACAGTCTTGATCTAGGGGATGTTTTTACCTGTCGGCAGTGCCAGGCTGGGGACTGCTGCTGTACTGGGATGTACTGGGAACCATTCCTGGGGCTAACACTCTGTCTCCCTCCCTACCAGCTTCTGTTTGAGGAAACTGCTTTCCCTGTCCCCGTCTTCCGCACGACCGCTGAGCAGCTCTGGCTCTTTGCTCACGAAGCTGAAGTCAACAAGGACTACGAGCTGGCATCCATCTACCACCAGCAGGTAAAGGAGCCCCTGTTCTTTCCTGCCTGTCTCCCAGGTGTCTGGGCTGGCAGCCAGCACGGTGTCATGGCCACGGTGGTGGCCTGGGGCCCGTGTTGCTGACAGCTTAGCCATCCCTGACTGTTCTGTGCTGAGGAACGAGGTGAACGTGACCAGGATACTTGGGCTGAATCTCTGAGGGATTTTTCTAAGGAGGTGCTGCTCTCTGGAGGATGTGAGGCAGAGCCTGGCTGGGTCACTGAGGACTTCAGGCTCCACACCAGGGAAAATGGGATGAGCTGGTCCAAAAGATGTCCTGGGTCAGTGCTGAGGACACTGGGCCTTCTAACAGGAGGCTAGGAGGAGGCCAGCTGAAGCTGGAGGACATGTGTTAGGTGAACCAGGCTTAGAGGAAGCCCAGCATATCCCAGTTAAGGGAAACCTTAGCACATGACAGGCAAGGGTTTGATTGTTGCTAAACTGGGCTGGGGTGGCTAGAAGAAATCTGTGGTCATTCCAGTTGTCTCCCCAGTCCGTTGTGTGTGCTGAGTGTAATTGCAGCTGTCCTTGTTCCACTGGTGACCTCTTTTGTCTAGAGGTTAAGTCAGGACCAGCAGAACATCCAGTACTGGTTGGACTGTGGGGCATTCCACCTCCTGCTCGAGGAAACAACCAAAGCCCAGGAGTGCTTCTGGCAGGCTCTTTCTCTGGATTTCCATCACATCCAGAGGTGCTGTGTGCTCCTGGTGGGTGGGAGGGTGGGGAGTGTCCTACCAAGCCAACCTCTCCCACCCTCTCCCCAGCTTGCTGCTCTCTGGGGTTGTGGCTGTCGTGCTGCAGCGCTACGAAGAGGCAGAGGTTTTCTTTGAGAGCGCCTGCTGCTTGGACCCATCCAGCATCGTAGCCTGGACGATTTCAGGTAGAAAAGCAAACCAGCCTGTGTGCTCAGGGCCTTCCTGCCCCCGTCCCTCTTCTCCCTGCTCTAATCTGAGGGCAAAGGGAAGGATTTTGCTAAGGGATGGATGTTTATTCACGCTGCTCTTTCTGTCTCCCATAGGTTTATTTTATGAGCTGCAGAATAATAATACTCGGGCAGAAATGGCTTTCCGTGAGGCTAAGAAACTACTGCAAGCACAGCTCACCAAGGAGAGGAGCATCCCTCAGGCTGCTGAGGAAGAAGGAGAGGAAAAGCAAACTTCTGCTACATCTGTGAGGTCTCAAAGCCCAGGCCCACATGAGTCCTTGCCAGGTAACGCCGGGCAAAACCGGGAGGTGTCCTTGGGGCTCGGAGCAGTGTGAGAGGAGAAATCTCTAAGTATTTGTAGGAGGAGAAATACAAAGGGTAAAGGAAGAAGGTGTGGACTGTGAGTTAGAGCTTTCTGAAAGCACCACAGCCGATGCCTTGCCTTACCCTCAGCCTAGAGAGGGACCTGTCTCAGCATTTATTTTCCTGCTCCAGCCCAGTGACGCTGACATACAGGTGTGTGGGCAGTGGCCAGGGTGGCTGGAGGAAGCCAACAGGCTTTTTGAGCCTTTGGGAGGGCAGAGCTGCCCCTGTGACGATCCTACCTTAGGGTCATCCAGGTTTAGCTCTTGTGAAAGCTGTTGCTGTGACTTCCCAACACAAACTGGTTGCTCTGTGGGAGCCCTGATCCGGAGGCTTCCCTTGGAGCCAAACTGCATCCAGCTTCCCCCTGAGCCAAGACTTTCTGTCCCGAGTCCCAAATATTTGGCCAGGTTGCAGAAAATGCCAGCTGGCTTTATTTTTAATGTCATCACCACTCCATGTGAAGTGCCTCGGGCAGCCCTAGTGTCATGTGCCTTTTTTTTTTTTCCCTTCTGATGATGAGGGAAGGGATATTGCCTCAGTTATACCTGTTTCTAGCTTCACGTGGTAATCTTGCACTCAAAACCCCGGACTGAGGTATTGCCTCTTGCAAAGAAATTTCTTCCCAGTTCTGAAAATCTGGTAGATTTTAAAATATTGTTTATATTTTCTCCATTTGTGCAGAATCATGCTCCAAACTGGGCAGTTTAGGGCAACCTTTTGTTTGACTCTAATGGTTGTTGGGTGTTTTGTTCCAGATGACTCAGCAGAACAAGTGTCAGAGGTGGTGGAGCCTACCCCGACCTTCGTGGCACCCAAGGAAGAGGAAGCTGCACTGGAGGGAGCCCCAAAAGGTATGGGGATGGGGTCCTGGTGTGGGTTGGTTTGGGAAGGCAGAGGCCTCACTGTAGTTTACTCTGACAAGCTTCAGTCCTAAATTCCTACCTTTTCTTCCTTCAAGTTTGAACTGGAAAATCAGTGAGTCAAGACCATCGTTTCTTTTCTCATCTCTTATAAAAACTTAAGCCCTTCAGCTGAGCTGAGCTGATCTTTGCTTCAGCCTCCTCTGCCACCTCCCGGGTTTTACACCATGTTGCTGGGGTTTCTCTGGCCCCAGCAGGGTCTCAGGCCCTTGTCTTGTTTCAGAAATAATAAAAAGCCCAGTTTTGGGACTGACGGAGACACATTTTCTTGCAGCACCATCCCCTGTTGCGGGACTTGGCCAACCTTCCTGCACAATCTTCATGAAAACAGTGGAATTCCTGATGAAATTCAATGCCATCCAGGTCAGCTCAGAGCGGGCTGGGAGCGGGAAGGGAGGTTTGGTCTCCTTCCCTGGGCTATTACCAAAGAGCATGTGGCAAGTTCCAGCCAGCCCCCTTCTTGGGCTCAGAGAACAAGCTGTGGCTACCTCAGCTGCCATGTGTAACAGGGAGCAAAACCACCACTGCCCAGAAATGCAAAACTGAGGCCAGGCAGAGAATTGAGACCAAAATGCTGGTTGGGGTCACTGTTGTCCCAGGCAGGCGAGTGTCCCAGCTCAGCTCCACTGGCTCCGGAGGGAACAGCTGGTGCAGATGTGCTCTTCTCTGTACATTTGGAGATACCAGCACCTCTTCCTTCTTTCAGGCACTTGTCTATGTCAGAGTAATTTTGGTGTCACCTGTGCAATGTCCCTGTCCCCACAGTTGTCCCCATGGGATCTCTCTGACTGCCACATGCCTTCATGGCAGTTAAAGCAAAACAGAACTGGGATTAAGGGAGGTAGATATTCAAAGGAAGATATTCAAAGTCTGTTTTCTATCCATGGCTCTGAATGAGGTGTGAGTGAGCCCTCCTGCCGTGTCCTTCTGGGGTCCTGCTCCCCTCACCGTGTCGCTCTGCTCTTCCTCCCCAGTTTGTCCACATGGCGCTTGCCCACGAGCTGCTGAGCCTTCAGGGAGGTCCCTCCTGTGAGTACTACCTGGCCCTGGCCCGGACTAGTTTGCTGAAGGAAGATTTCTCCAAATGCCAAGAATGTCTCTGTGAGGCCGTTAGGATCGACCCCATGGTAATTCTCTGGGGGTCCCCGGGGTGCAGCAGGGGGTCCCAAAGCAGGACTCTTCTCTCCAAACGCCACGGTCAACCCTGCCTTGTGTTTTCGCTGCGTGTGAACCTAGTGCTTCATTTCCACTTGAGCAATTCTAATTGCAGCAATTTCTGCAGGGGAGGATGATCACAGCTGATGAACCACATGGGGCTGTGGCTCCAGCACTGCCCTCCTCATTACCCCACTTATTGCTTGCTGTCTGTCATCTCCTGCACAGACAGGCAGCATTTCTGAGTGAGGGCTCCTCTCTCCGCGGTGTCTGCCTTTCTTTTCCCTTTGAACATGTATATCCTGATCCTCTTTCCCTCTGTTGTTGAGTCAGGCTCTGTTTGGTGAGAAACAAGGCTGCTATTCAGCAGAGAGAGAGAGGAAAGGCAGCTTTGGAGAGTCAGGTTGAATAGAAGGCAGACAGGATTGACATCTCCCAGTACTCATGATACCTGGGGAGCCTTGTATGGGCCAGGACACTGGGCAAGGGAAGGCTGGAGAGGGCTCCCAGTGCTTGGTGTTACACAGGCAGCCCACTGACTTGATTTTAAGTCTATATAAAATCTGTCCTGCTATAATGAAACACCACTTGGCTCTTCCTTTCCCCTGATTACAGGGGTCCCTGCCCCTCTCCCAGGTCCCTGCCCCTCTCCCAGGTCTCTGTCCTTCCCATCTCCCGGCCATGTCTCACTCCTGGCTTCCTCTGCACAGAATCCAAATGTCTGGGCTCAGAAGGGCCACCTCTGGTACCTGCAGAGGGACTTTGGTGAGGCAAAGAAGTGTTACGAGCGAACCGTCGGCTTTGTGGAGGACGCTGCAGATATGCACTTCGTCTACCTGCGCCTGGGCTCCATCTACCTGGAAGAGAAGAAGGTGAGGAGCCAGCAGGAGTGAAGGAAGGAGATTTTACACAAAACAGTAGGTCCCAGACCCCAGGCACAAGATGCCATTATTTGCAGCTGTAGCTGAGATCTGACAACACAGCAAACCTTGGAGCACTCAACTCCTTGGAGCATGGACCTGCCCTCTCCCTTTGTGCGGGGGGCTGCTGGACCACTCTCATCCTGGCAATGAGGGGTCTTCTACATGACCCACCCATTTATCCCCCTGGGATTCAGTTCTAAATCCTCCAGCTCTGGAGGGCACCAACAGCAGAAGGACACGGAGCTGTTGGAGCGGGGCTAGAGGAGGTCATGGAGATGCTGGGAGGGCTGGAGCCCCTCTGCTGGGAGGGGGGGCTGAGAGAGTTGGGGGGGTTCAGCCTGGAGAAGAGAAGGCTCCGGGGAGACCTTGGAGGGAGGGGGGTGCCCTCTGCAGAGGGATGTGTTTGGTGCAGAGAGAAAGCCCATGGTCTCTCTCCGGGCAGTTTGGCCAGGCCAAGCAGACCTACCTGCTCGCCTGCGAGAACTCGGCGTCCTGTCTCACCTGGCTGGGGGTGGGCATCGCCTGCTACAGGGTAAGTGCCATAATTACCTTCAAGTCGTTTGCACTTTAATTGGCTCTGTGGATGCAGGGCTTGCTTTTGCACGATCCCCTTTAGATGCCCGTGGAGCCCATGCTTTTGGCCCAGCTGCCATCACGGTCCCCGCGTGGCACCCCGGGAGGTGTCAGAGGACTGTCACCCTCAGGAGCTGCTCTGGGAGCAGCAATCTGTCCCCCTGTCCCACTGCCAGCACCTCCCACCCTGGAATGTCACAGCAAGTCCTGGATCTGGGGCTGGGCTTTGCTCCGAGTGCTTGCCCACACGTGACCCATGTGTCACCCCACTGGAATTGGGCAGAATGTTAGTGGAGAGGAATCTCGGTGCTTTCCCTTGCCCAAAGGGAATCCAGTGCCTCTTGAAGGGCTGCCAAGGACACCCGGCCACCAGCAGCGTGGGATCTCCTAGAGGTACAGCTCGCCAGGTTCCTCCAAGGGAGGTTGGCTGAGGGATGCAAACAGGGAAGGAACTTCAGCTTGTTTTCCCCCTTGGCCAAGTGTACACCTCCTGGGAGGCTGTGGAGGTGAGTGGTGGCCTGGGAGCTGGTCCCACCAGCCCCCCCTGCCTCCTGGGAGCCAGGATCACTGGTTGTCTTGGCCCTAAATCCTTTCCCTGGAACCCTCTCGGGGAACCCCTGCTAGATGCTAATTTCTTCTTGTGCTACAACAGACACCCCCCCTCCCTCCCCTTGAGTGCTGCAGCCCTTCCTGATCCCCGTTTGCCTTTTCTTCACACCTCCTCTCCTCTCTCTCAAGCTGGAGGAGATGGTGGAAGCAGAGGATGCTCTCTCTGAAGCCAACACCCTGAACAACACCAACGCTGAAGTGTGGGGATATCTCGCCCTCATCTGCCTGCACGTGAGTGCCCAGCCAGCTCTTCCCACCCCCCTGCCAGAGCTTTGCCAGCCTCTGGTTTTGAGCCCAAAAAACATCTTGTAGATCTAAAGGGTGGGTTGAAGGAGGAGGGAGCCAGACTCTTTTCAGTGGTTGCCAGTGAGAGGACGAGGGGCAACGGGCATAAGTTGGAACAGAGGAGGTTCCACTCAAATATGAGAAAAAACTCTTTC